>CAUYRT010026818.1:0-30200 GCA_963574885.1 Lepilemur ruficaudatus
CTGCAGGCCATTCCGCAACGCACCACCATTGTCAACATTTGCTTCTGAAGGACGGAATCAAGGCCTAGGCCTCCCTTAAACGAAACATCCTTCCCAAAAGAAGGGCAATTTTCCCCCCAAGTGTCCGGAGCCAAGAGGCCCAGCCATAGCCTTGATTTCCTATGCCTGAGCCTTACCCTCCCCCTCATAGCTGAAGTTAAGTTTCTGTTTCCCCAGAATGATAAGTTTCGCTTTACAGCCAATGATGTGGCTTTGCACTTGCTATCCCTCTGATTGGATGCCTCATTTACATATCCGGACCTAATTGAGAACTGCAAGCTGTAACTCCTCAAAAGCTTCCTGATTGGTCAGTCTTTTTTCGCCTAATTTGCATTAACCTCATGCTCAATAAACGAGACTTGATCAGAATACTGTCTTGTCTCCATCTCTCACGTCTCTTGTCCCATCCAACTCCCGCTCCCTCCTCCAGGTTCTGCGAATAACGTACCCGCGGGTCGGGACACCCCAAGAGACGGGGTCTCACTCTGTTGTCCGGCCTGGAGTGCAGCGGCCCGATCAAAGCCCACCGCAACCTCGAACGCCTGGGGCTCAAGCGATCCTCCTGCCTCAGCCTCCCAACGTGCTCGGATTACCGGCGTGAGCCAGCGCACCCGGCCGAGAAGAGCAATTCTTTAAAAACTGCTTGCCATTCATTCTTCGTTTCTACGGACGTTCTCCGTGGGACTTTCACCAGCTAACACGCGCATACGCACACAGAGCTTGCAAACGGCAGCTATTCAACGTGCAGCCCTAGGGCGGTGAAGCCGGCCACCGTCTGAAGAAAAGTAACAGTCTCAACGAAAACAACACGCGCCGTCTACGTCAGGAGCTCTTCAAACGTAAGGAGCAGTCGTCCTCGGGAACTAACGAGGTACGTACCAACGCGCCAGCTGGCTCTCCTAGGCCGAGAAGTTCTGTCAACAGCCCCCGAGTGGCGGCGGCACCTGCGGTTCCGTCGGACCACGGCGGCCCCAACCCTGAGCACTCGGGCCCGGGGTGTGCAGCACCGGGGCTGCGTCCGCTTGCAGTCACGCCTGCAGGCCGACCTCCCAGGCACCCACTTACCGGGCTCGGCGCCGCATCCCTGCGCTCGGCTCCCCGCTCCGCGGCGAGCTGACAGCGGCAGCCGGCGAAGGCGCGGCGGAGACGCGGGAGAACGGCCTTGCTCCCGCGCCGCAGGGCAGCCATGACCCCACGCCCCCGGCTCCCGCGGCGCACGGCACAGTCGCGACAGCGCGAGGGGCTGCCTTACGGCAGAGTCGCAAAGCGCGAGGGAGCGGGGCGGCGCGGCCGACCGTGCGCTTTCCCCGCGGCGTGACGGGCGGCGGGCCGGCGCGGCGGACCCCGGCGGCCACTGTCCGGTCGCGCCATTCCCGGCGGCCTTACGGCGGGGCCGGCGCGGCGCGGCGCGGTGCGGTGGGTGGGTGGCGAGGCGCGGACGCCGGCGGAGGTTTTTCCCGGGGTGTGCGGTGTTCGGCCCAAGGGCGGGGCCGCCGCGCCGGGGACGACGCCCGCAGCGGCGGCGGTCGCGGAGGCGGCGGGGCGCTCCATGGCGCGGGCGGTACAGGTGAGCGCGGCCGGCGCCGGGTCTTCTCCCCTCGGCGGGGGGCGGGCGCGGGTCCCCGCGGGACGACCCCTCCGCGGCGCCCAGCTCGCGCGGCCCTTGCGCACTGGCCGGGCCGCCTCCGTCCTCGCGCGCTCCCCCGCGCGGGCCGGGTCCGCTCCCGCCCTGCCGCTGCCCCTGCCCGCCGGGTCCGCCCCCGCCCCCGCGCGCCCATTGTGAGGTCAGGGCCGGCGGGCGCGTCGGGGGCCCGGGCCGAGACGCCCGGAGCGGCCGCTGCGGCCAGTAGCTGCCGCCTCCACCTCCGGCCCCTTCACCGGCTGCCCGGTTCAGACCTAGCCGGGAGGGGCGAGAGGGATGCAGCTTGGGGCCCCGCTCCGGTGCCGCGCCCCGTAAAGGGCTGATCTTCCACCTCGCCACCTCCACCACGGGAAGCAAGACCGCAGCCAGCTCAGCCTTCTCCTGGGTAAAGCGCGGGGAGGGGAGGGCGACGAGGGCGGAGGGAGGGGGCGGCCGGCCCTGCGCGGGCCCCCAGCCTCGAGAGGCCGGCTTCAGTCGGTCGTCCGCCCCGAGGGAGGGAAAGACGCGTCCGGCCGTTCGGACTCCAAGTGGGAGGCGAGCGGACGAGGCACTCGTAGCTGTCACGGCCTTGCGGGGTGCGTGTTGGGAGCGTGGTAGGGACTAGGGAGGTGCTAGTCCTCGCAAGCCCAAGACGGTGCCTTCAACGTAGTTCCTGTCGCGCTTCCTTTCCCGTGGAATTCTGTGCCTCTCCAGGGAGACAGCTGCGGGGGACACGTGTGAGGAGCTGAAGGGTCGGGTGGAGAGGAACGTGGAAACGCGGGCGGATGGGAGTAAAGACCACCCAGATGCAGAGGGCTTAGAAGCTGGGAACCAGCGGTACTTGTTTCGGTGGCTCAGTTTCTTTTGCTCTGAGTTACTTTTTCTGGAAACCAGGCGTGTCTGTTTGGAGGGGTAGGCTAGAAGAGTTAACATCTTGCCCTGCTGGTTCTAAAAAATTAACTTACAACGTTGAAACATTCGGGTGTTAGTATTTGTGTGAAGCCTTATGCTGCTCTCTTATAGTTGAACCAACTTGAAATTCCCAGGCCCAGAGCTCCAGCTCATACTCCACATTGCAGTAACTGCTGTCTGTTCTTACGTTGAGGTTGTTTTCAGGAGAGGGATGATAAGTCATCCTTTATTTACTTGGGTATGCCTGTCTTTTGGATTGCAATAATGAGAAGCCCTTTTATAAAGTGTATCTTTAAAAAATGAGGGTTATAGAACTAATTAATATACGATTAGCGTTCTGCAGAGACTGTATGCTGTAACAAGTTATCATTTTTGTCATCTTCTAGTGCTTGTGAAACTGAACACTGCAAAAGTATGGATATGGGAAACCAACACCCTTCTATTAGTAGGCTTCAGGAAATCCAGAAGGAAGTAAAAAGTATAGAACAGCAAGTAGTTGGCTTCAGTGGTCTGTCAGACGACAAGAACTACAAGAAACTGGAGAGGTTTCTAACGAAACAACTGTTTGAAATAGACTCTGTGGATACTGAAGGGAAGGGAGACATTCAGCAAGCTAGGAAGAGGGCAGCACAGGAGACAGAGCGTCTTCTCAAAGAGTTGGAGCAGAATGCAAACCACCCACACCGGATGGAAATACAGACCATTTTTAAGGAAGCCCAGTCCCTCGTGAGAGAGAAAATCGTGCCATTTCACAGTGGAGGCAACTGCATAACCGATGAATTTGAAGAAGGCATCCAGGATATCATTCTGAGGCTGACACATGTTAAAACTGGAGGGAAAATCTCCTTGCGGAAAGCAAGGTATCACACTTTAACCAAAATTTGTGCAGTGCAAGAGATTATTGAGGACTGCATGAAAAAGCAGCCTTCCCTGCCACTCTCTGAGGATGTGCATCCTTCCGTGGCCAAAATTAACGCTGTGATGTGTGAGGTGAACAAGGCCAGAGGCACTCTGATTGGGCTTCTGATGGGTGTGAACAATAATGAGACTTGCAGGCACTTATCATGTGTGCTGTCAGGGTTGATCGCAGATCTGGATGCTTTAGATGTGTGCGGGCGTACAGAAATCAGAAATTATCGAAGGGAGGTAGTAGAAGATATCAACAAATTATTGAAATATTTGGATTTGGAAGAGGAAGCAGATACTACCAAAGCATTTGACTTGGGACAGAATCATTCCATTTTAAAGATAGAAAAGGTCCTCCAGAGAATGAGAGAAATAAAAAATGAACTTCTCCAAGCACAAAATCCTCCGGAATTGTACCTGAGCTCCAAGACAGAATTGCAGGGTTTGATTGGACAGTTGGACGAGGTAAGTCTAGAAAAAAACCCCTGCATCCGGGAAGCCAGGAGGAGAGCGGTGATTGAGGTGCAAACCCTGATCACTTACATTGACTTGAAGGAGGCCCTTGAGAAAAGAAAGTTTTTTGCCTGTGAGGAGCACCCGTCCCATAAAGCAGTCTGGGACATCCTCGGAAACTTGTCAGAGATCCAGGAAGAAGTTCTTTCATTTGATGGAAATCGAGCCGATAAGAACTACATCCGGCTGGAGGAGCTGCTCACCAAGCAGCTGCTGGCGCTGGACGCTGTGGATCCGCAGGGAGAAGAGAGGTGCAAGGCTGCCAGGAAACAGGCGGTGAAGCTCGCCCAGAATATTCTCAGCTATCTCGACTTGAAATCGGATGAATGGGAGTACTAAAATACCAGAGATCTCTCGTTTGCTATTGCTTGTTTTGCACTTTATATACGCTTCTATGTGTCTGTAGAGAGCTTTCAGTTCATGGAGCCTGAGTGTGATTTATACATGCATATTTCAATCTCAGTATTTATGATTTAAGCAAATTATATTCAGTATCTCTGCTGCTTTTGATGTTTCAAAACAAATATCATTACAGCACATTAACTTTTCCATTTCGATCATTATCGGTATGATGTGGTGTGGTTTGTTTGGTTTGACCTTTTTATTTTTTGGTTTTTTTTTTTTTTTTTTTGCGTTTTCAGTCAGAAAACGAAATAGAGGCAGCTTTTGTAATTAAATGGGTTGTGCAAGCATTAAAATGCAGATATTTCAGGACCTAGAAATAGACATAACCTTACATAATACTAGAAAAATTATGAGAAAGTGGAAAATTTTGGTGAACTAGGAGTAAGGTCCAAACACAGAAGTAGTAAAATGATACGTTTTATTGTGCTAAGTAAAGCAGAAGAGGTTTTTTTTCCGCTTATAAAATCTGATTGGTCCCACCCAGTTTAATGGGGCGGGGTTTTTGTTTGTTTGGAACATCTGTTCATTTATAAACGTTTCTTGTTTGAAAAACAGTGTATTTCTCCCATACTCTGCATTTTAAAGCGGGGACTCTTGTTTTTGTGTGCAACATAAGAAAATTATGAAAATGAATAGCCAAAAATCCCTTGAGACTACATTGAAGAGAAGGGATAAGGTACCAGCTATTAAATACCTTCAGATTGTTTTTGTTTATAAAATCTGAACTTAATGATTTTCCTTAGTAAATAGTAAGGATGGGAACATTTAAATGAAGTTAATGGACCATTTAAAAGGAAAATAAAGGAAACACCCATACCTGTAGTTGGAGAATGAAAACTGGAGATGAGTTACCGACATCAGGTTACACTAAAACCAAGCAAAAAAGTCTGAATGTAGTGTGTAGTGGTTTGTCTTCAGTCATTCAAAGCTGGATATCGGACAAACTTGTTAAACACACCCAATGCTACTTTACAGTGTGTGAGAGCAGAAACCGTCAGTTACTCTGAAGGACCAGGTCTTTATAGCTTCAGAGGAAGTTAGCTGTTAAGTACTCACATCTTAAGTATCACCTGCTGGAAATTAAACGCTTGCTCTGGGTACCTGCTGAAGTCCTTAGCTCATGTTACCGGCATGTGGATGCTTCTCTGTTGCCTGAAAGAGCCATTAAAGTCCATTGTGCGTGAAGTTTTCGTTATTCTGGTGAAGGGTGTATGTATTTCTGTAAATACTTGGAGGATCCAATTTTACAGTTGCCTGCTAATGCGCGCAAAAGCATTTCCCAAAGGTCTGAAGTGCCTTAGTAACATGTCAGTCCCAGTATTACAACTAGCAGACTAATTACCTGTAGTCACCTTTCACGAAATAATCCTGTTGGAGCACATCTTTTGAACTAACGTTATTCTCTTTCAGAGATGTTTTGTAACTTTCTGTAGGGAAATTGTTACTTTAAACAGCTTAAGAGTACGGTAGATAAAGGGATAGCCTTAAGTACCTAACAGATGATAAAAGTGTAGCCCTAAACAAATCTCTGCTTTGTCTCTGGGCATTGCCCAATCATTAAAAGCCTTTGATATGCCTTTCCTGCTAGAAATGTTCTAGAAACATTGGATAGTGGGGTCAAATGGCAGGTGGGGTCAAAGGACACTGAGCCCGTCCCACCGCAAGCTGTCAGTGCGGATCATTGGAATTCTCATTTGGCCAAAGTAGTTTTAGGATTGCTCTTCTGTATCATAATTTTAGAGTGCTCTTAAAGTCCTGAAGAGTTTTTAAGTTAGAGTCCTGTCTTAACCATACCACTGGGAAATCAAGGTTACGCTGTAATCACTTCAGACGGATCCTTCACCAGGTTCTGCTAAATTTTTAAAAGTGTCCCTTCTTCCTTGAAAGTAGGTTTCCCCTGTCATTCTTTTCAAACAGAAAAGTATTTTGTGTGACTTTTGTAGAGACATCTTGCACTGCTAAACTTTGAGCATCGCATGTGGGTGCGGAATACTGAACTCCTCACAGTCACTGGAGATTTTTCACAGGGGCTATTTTGGTCGTTGAAATGATCACACTGCCCTTGGGTGACTGTTAGGCATGGCTTTTGTTCCTAGTTTCCTAGCTTTTTTCCTAGTTCCCTGTGCTGGATTATTCTCTCGTGATGACACCGGATCTAGCTTTTCTAGCTTTTCTCACCCCCGTCGGGAGCCGTTTGTGTTAGTGTGGGCTGCTGCATGTACCTTTCAAACTGGGCTTGTCACGTTGTATTGTATTTCTGTGAGAATCTGTACTGCAAGTAAAACCTCCTCCCCAAAAATGTGTGGCCTTGGGTCTGCATTAAATGGTATCATCCATGTTCATGCAAAAAATGGCTGGGAATGTTTGCTTTCTACCTGACGTCCAGTCAGCCTCGCTTTCAGATCATCCTTATCCAAACAGATTAGCGCCAATCAGCCCATGATGAAGCGGTTATTAAAATACATGTAATGACTGTGTCTACAAAGTACAGTTTAATGCTTTATTTTGCTAAAATGCGTGTATATTTGATATAATTTAGTATGTCTGAGAAGTTTAACCAGTTTTTCTCATTTGTTTTGCTTTGCCAATTTTTATCTGGTTTTGAGGGTCTGAGCTTATTCTGTATATGCTGGGTTTTTGAGCAAAGCTTTTCAGCTTTTAACTGGTCAGGTATTTTTCTTTTAAGAATAATTGCAGAAATATTTGCCATGGATTTTGATGTATACTACGGGTGTGTGTGTTCAGTGTGTTGGTTCCTGTCTTCTATTAACTGTATAACTATTGTAATAGTATGTCTTAAATAATTCAGTGTTATTTTGAGATATACATATTAGTATACCCTTAATTATTCATGAAATAAAACAAATCTCTTAGCTTATCTTTGCCGTGGAGAAAGGGTGTGAGTCTGAGGTGTGTGTTCTGCTCTCACGCTGCCCCTGTGCTCCTTGTGTGTTCTCACCTTTGCGTACCGTCCGACCTGGGTACGGGCCCTTTGTTACAGAGCCCAGAGCGGGCCAGGCGTGGGGGCAGGTGGGCTCCTTGGCCACAGTTGGTGCAGTGTGAGGAGGTGATGGCGGTACACACTGGCCAGGAACGCAGGCACAGGTGACCCTGTCACTGTGTTCCCTCCTAGAGAGCCCAGGAAGTGTGTGTGGGATGGGGGTCATGACCTCACGCTCTGCTGCCCCAACAGGATGCCCGTGACTCATACAAACAGGACGCGACCTTATTTATAGAAAGGAGAAGAAACTCTGGGGTGTGGCTCAGGCCAGATCCTCTCCCCAGAAGAGTTTCCACTAAAGTGTGTGACTAAAACTCATCTTCTCACTCCCTTGCGCTGAGTAGAGTGCCATGGTGTCAGTCTAGCTCACGGCAACCTCAAACTCCTGGGCTCAAGTGATCCTCCTGCCTCAGCCTCCTGAGTAGCTGGGACTACAGGCATTCACCACTACACCCAGCCAATTTTTCTATTTTTAGTAGAGACGGGGTCTCGCTCTTGCTCAGGCTGGTCTCAAAACTCCTGACCCTAAGCGATCCTCCCGCCTCGGCCTCCCGGAGTGCTAGGATTATAGGCGGGAGCCACCGCAGCCAGCCAGCCCTGCCACTTTCAAAGCTGGGGGGAATACTTAGTCTCTCTGAGCTTGACTTTCTTCTGTAAAGTGGGCAGTACTTCGCACTTAAGTCTGAAGAGTTCAGCTGGTTAATCCGTAGAGCATTTAGTTTCAGTGTTACATCCCGAAGTCACCGCATCCACACACCACGTATGCCTTTTATGGGAAAACTCATCAACTAACATTCTATCCAGATGTCTTCCGACTGTGAATTTTAGCTGCAGAAGTTTATCTTTCTACATTAACGTCAAAGTGAAGTGAAGGTGTTTCCCTTTCTTGGGATTCGTGGGTCTTTCCAGAGCTGCGTGCGTCCGCGGCCCCAGTTGAGAAGCCCTCTGCCTTGTGCTGCCTCAGCATCTCTGGGCTGCAGTCCATGGTTCCGGTGAACCGCTGGTTTTCCGTGTATGTAACAATCCTTTAAATCCTTGAGCCACTTCCCTGTCGCCGCCTGCTTTCCAGATGAATGTGGCTACTTCTCCCCCTTGGTCTTACTGCCACACTGCGTGTTTGCCCCACGTCGGTCCTCGGCGGGCTGGGCACGTGGAGCTGGGTGGCTCCGAGTGCTGAGCAGAGGGGACGTCACCTGATGGCTTTCCTGTTTGCAGCCTGGCATCTGTTGCTTTCATCCCCACGCCCCCACCTGTCCCTCCAGGCCACAGAGCCTCGTCTCTGTACCTGCACCCTGGCTATTAATAGGCCCCGGACACACTGGCTTGTCTCACGCCAGGCTCCGGTGCCTTTCAAGGCAAGAACTGTCTTCATCCCTGTAGCCTCGGGTCCTAGCAGTAGTGGGCACCCAAATATCTTTTGGATGAACTATTTTTTAGAAATAATGTCCTCAGCTCCCAGCACATAATAGGCATTCAACAAATACCTGCCGACTAAATAAATTGCAAGCCTCAGATCTTTAGATAGCTTCATAGAGTGTTTAAAATCAGTTATCTCTTCGATCATCAGGATCCAAAGAACCTTTTCTCTGCTGTACCTTCTGTACCTTCTGCCAGGACTCTGGTGTCACACTGTCAGGATCTTTCGCCTTAGGCCCATGTCACCCCCTCAGGAGCTCAGGTAGAATCAAAGGTGTCCCACACTCTTGCAGACCCTGGGACACCGTATCCATGGGTCACACCCCTGCCTTAGGCACTGCAGAGCCCTTGGCTGACTGCCCCGCGGAGGGGGCCAGGTGGCCAGAGCCGTCCGTTACCCCAGCGGTTTTGATTCCTGAAACTCGCCTGCAGCGGGATTCCCAAGCGCTCTGCTTGTGCCCTGTGACAGTGAAGCAACAGTTCTGTGATCGTGAAGAACCTGTGGCCACACGTCCTTGGTGCTGCTGAAAGGGTCCGGGCACTTTTAAGTGAGGAAATCCTTCAGACTACTGGGTGGGGAAGTTCCTGAAGGAAACCCAGTAACTGGTGGGGGTGAGGAGCACTGGGGGAGCCGAGTTAATTCTCGGGACGGACTGTGTCCGTGCAAACACCTACGAGTGCCTGCTAGGTGTGGGCAGCAGAGAAGGTACAGACCGGTGCCCCCAGGCCAGTGGCAGGGACGGACACAGACGATGCCAGCTCGGGCTGGCACCCTGTGCAAAGTGCAAGAGCCTGCTCCCGTGAGGGGTGGCCCCGGAGCACTGCCTGCAGCGTGCTCCACACCAGGGTCATAGGCGTGCTCCCTGGACCAGGTTGTCCCACTGGGCAAGCTGGGAGCCCCTTCCCAATAGTGTCTGCTGCCCGAGACGGGACAGCAGGGAGAAATGGGACGGACAGCCATGGAGGGCCCAGCCCGGGGTGGGCAGGAGGCAGGCCCAGGCGGTCACACTGGCAGCAAGGCCACAGAGCTGCCATGGGAGCTTGAGGGGCCAGGCAGGGGAGAGCCGCTGGGGGTGGGGGGAGGGGAGGGCAAGCCCACTTGCTGGGGTGGCCTGGGGGAGGGGAGATGACCTGAGAGCCTTGGGCTCGGGTCTTGGAGCTGTGGCTTGAGCCTACGGGGACAGAGCAGCTTTGGGACGGCCCCCAGCAGGGCAGTGAGACCACCTGCGCAGCACTCCCCACGCCCCGTGAGACCTCCTCATGCCTGGCCGTCCTGCTCTGACGCACCTGCTTGTTGCTGGCAGACAGGGACATGCCCCTTGTGGCCTGCTCCGCACATGTGTCCTGTGGTGCCCCGTTCACATCACCCAGCGCTGCCCATGGGACGGTGGCCAGGCCACACCCTCACCCACCACCCTCCCAGACAGAAACCAGACCGGCCAGCGAGGCTCCCTTCCTACGAGGCCACCCTGGGGCCCCGGAGCCCTGAAGCAGCAGCCCCACGGGGCCCACAGGCCTGGGCCGGCAGAGGGAGCGTCAGCAGCTCCCGGGGGCGAGGCTGCAGGTGGCTGACGCTTCAGATACTGAAGCTTCCACTGGGAGGGCAAGCCAAGTGGCTCATCCGGAACCTTCCTAGATGTGGGGCCAGAGAGCTGGCTTGTGGCAGTGGAAACTGGGTTCCTGAGCACACAGTTCCAGAGCTGAAAGCCTACAGCGAGTTGGGTAGCCACCAGGTGTGGAGCGAGGCGTCTGACCCGTGCTCCTCAGGAGGCTGCAGTCTCCGCCCTCCCTGTCGCCCCCCTGGGGCCCGAGCGAGCAGCCTCCAGGCTGAGAGCAGCAGCCTTTCCCCAGGTCCCACAGGCCACTGTGCCTCCCCTGGCCAGCCCGCTGGGTGACGCAACCACCTCAGATCTAAGTCGGTGAATAAATTCACACACTCTGCACCTGCCATCTGCTCAAGCCCCCATCCCCAGCCCACCTCCGCTGCCTGGGCCCCAGTGCACCAAGTCACGCCAGGGCCTGCACCTCAGGGCAGCTGTCCAGGCCCACCACACTCTCCCTGGGCCGCTGCCTGGGCCCCTCTCAGGGACGGGGACACGCTCAGAGCGGCGCTGGCTGGGGAAGCTCCAGCGGAAGGGCCGTGGGCAAAGCGGTCTTTGTCTCCCTGCAGTCGGGCTGCGTGGGACCTACCTGCCGAAACCCGGCCTCCCCTGCTACCACCTACCTGGCGGCCGACACATGCACGGTGTCTCTGTGTGCCTCAGTGTCCTGGCCCCATGGTGGGTCAGGTGTGTGAGGTCCTGGGGCTGCACCAGGCAGGGGGTCACGCCCTGTCCCCGCCCCCACCCCTGCAGTAGCGGGACGCCCCATCTCCTCCTCCTCTCCCTGCTCGGTTTTGGGCATCGCCAGTGTCCGCGGTTCCACATTCCTGTTTGCTCACTGCTTTGGTGTTTGTCTTCCGTGGCCCAAGCCCCACGGGAACCGTGGCTGTGACTGCATCCCATGCCCACACCCTGCTGGCACCCAGTGGGAGCGCAGTGGGCAAGTGGGTGACATCTGGGAAGGACAGACCCACAGACGGCCACAGCTGTGGTGCGTGGGGAAGGGCTGGGCACAAACCGAACAGAGGCTTGGCCAGGAGGGAGGAAGCAGCTGTGCTCCAGCAGGCTTGGAGGGCAGCCAGCCCCGCCACCTGCAGAGGCCACGGGTGGAGGACAGGCTGGGCGGGGGGGGCAGTGAGAAGCAGAAGGGAGCCTCCTGGGGGGCTGCCTCCGTCACATCTTCTCAGCCGGGCCTGGTGCACGCAGGTGCCCGTGGACTGAGGGCAAGGTGCCCGGGGCCTGGCGTGCCAGGTTGGAAGCTCAGACAGGGTGCCATCTGCCTTTCCCCAGCTCTGCGGGCTGGGCTGAGAAGGCCACCATGGCCCCGCACACAGGGACAGAAGCGAGTACGGAGGCCTGGCTGGGTCCCTGAGCTCCCTCTCTCCCCACCTGCGCTCCCTGGGCACTCTGAAACGGTTGCTGCCTGCTGGTGGCTCACCTGATGGCTGTCTCTGCAGAAGGGGCAGGCTTCTATGGTGTGTCCCAGCTCCCGGCATGTCCAGGTCAACCTCTGACCACCAGCAACCACTCCTGGCTTCAGAGAAAGCCAAGGCGCCCGAGACCGCACGCCCACAGTGAGAGCTGCAAGCCGGGACCAGGTGCGGGCAGTTCAGACAGCAGCTGAATTCTACCCCACCTGCCCATCGTTAAAGCACTGACCCTGACGCACGGGACACGCCACCTTAGACCCTGAGGACGTGCATCCCCAGTACCTAGAATACCCCCTGGTTCAAAAAATAAACATCTGTTGAGGCCAGGCGTGGTGGCTCACGCCTGTAATCCTACCACTCTGGGAGGCCGAGGCGGGCGGATCGCTCAAGGTCAGGAGTTCGAAACCAGCCTGAGCAAGAGCGAGACCTCGTCTCTACTAAAAATAGAAAGAAATTAATTGGCCAACTAAAAACATACAGAAAAAAATAGCCGGACATGGTGGCGCATGCCTGTAGTCCCAGCTACTCGGGAGGCTGAGGCAGAAGGATCACCTGAGCCCAGGAGTTTGAGGTTGCTGTGAGCTAAGCTGACACCATGGCACTCTAGCCTGGACAACACCGTGAGACTCTGTCTCACAAACAAACAAACAAACAAAAACATCTGTTGAATGCGTGCACGCAGAGAGAACGTGCCGGGGTGCCGGCAGCACAGGAGCCAAGGGGGCCTCTGCACTCACTCAGCAAACCTCCGTGGGCCCCTGTCCTGCGTGGTATGAGGAGTCAGCAGGAACTGGCAGTCCCCAGTGTGGCAAATGCTGTCCAGGTTTTGCCTGTGTCCTGTACATGTGCTACAGAGGGTCACCTGGGCTGCATGGTGGCCGGGCACAGTGGCTCATGCCTGTAATCCTAGCACTCTGGGAGGTCAAGGCGGGAGGATTGCTCAAGGTCAGGAGTTCGAAACCTGGGCTACATGGTCAGAGAAGCTCCCCTGGGATACACCCTTCACACTAAGACCGTCAGGGAGAGGGCCTTCCAGGTGGAGGCCCAGGGCCAATGCCGGGCACACTTGGGGTCCTAGAAGAACTTCGGGGAATGGGCTAGAGGATGGTGGGCTCCTGGTGAGCTGTCAGTAGGTCTGGGTCTCTTAGGACTGGATGCTCACCCTGGTGGCAGCAGCGGGGCCCAAACTGAGTGGAATAGGGCAGGGGTGGGGGGCAGGGGAGAGGGTGGGCGAGGGAAGGGGCAGAGTGGGGACTCGGGGGAAAGGATTGGGGACATTGAGGGTGGCACTGGGAATGTGGGAATGGGGTCAGGCCCACGGGTCGGGCCTGGCTGACAGAAGGGGCTGGTCATGGGGACAGGGTCACAGCAGCAGTGTAAGTGACAGAACCCCAGGTCTAGCAGAGAGCAGAGGGAGCTGGTTATTAAAGACGCAGAGAGCACCAAGGTGCATGCCTGGGGCAGCGAGGCCCCAGCTGCCTTCTCCTGGCCTGAGGTCTGGCCTTGGCACCTCACGCAGGCAGCTGCTACAGGCCCAGGTGCCCTCAGTGGCCCTCAGCTCCTGGGTGGGAGCTTGGTTTTGCCAAGCCCAGGACCCCGGAAGTGGGCTGGGGAGCTCCTCACGTCCTCTGGGGATCCCAGGTTCCATCTCCCCAGGAGAGGCCATCTTCTGGCCCTCAGCCCTGAGCCAGCCACTCAAGGGAGAAGCAGATACCCCAGGCACTGTGGCTGTTCCGGTGACCCTATGGGCGGGGCAGTGCGTGGCCTGGGGCAGCATGTGCGACAGAGGAGCAGCCCCTGCAGAGGCCCCAAGGCCGGAGCCAGACAGGTGTCAGGTGAGAGTCTGCAGGGTCTGGTCCCACGGGGCCTTCGGGCTGGGTGTGGGGCAGGAATGCATCTGGGACCAGAGGCCCCTCAGAGCAGAGCTCCAGGCACAGGCTGCCCTCAGGCTGGATGTTCTTGGGGGATGCCTCCCAGGTCCGGCCTGGACTTCTGCCAGGGACATCCACACAGGCACCAGGCCTGTGCTGGGGCAATCCCTAGAGGGTACTCCCAGGAGGAACCTCTAGGAGACAGTGCAAGAGGCTTGTTCCTGCAGGGTTAGAGGGACCATGCCTGGGCTGTCCCCTCTGCCCAGCCCCACTGCATCAGCCCTGGCCAGCCTAGGTGGACAGGCAGGGAGACTTGGCTGCTCCGGCTCCTTGACCTTGGAGGTCCCCTAAACTGCCCCTCCAAGCCCCTGCCTGCCTCCTGCATTCTCCCATGTCTGGCCACGAGGAGGCGCTCAAGGCCAGGTTTTGCCAAGCCCAGGACCCCGGAAGTGGGCTGGGGCACCTTCCTGGCCAGGGATGGGCAGGTGGCTGCAATACCACCTGGGCTGCAGTATCTGTGCCTGGTGGTGGATGGTGCTCACTCTGGGCCTCTGGGGACCATCTGCCATGACCCTGTGTTGGCACAGAGCCCCTGCAGATCTGGCAGCTTCTAATTAGCCCTCTTGACCCCCCGAAGTTGGCCAAGGGGGACCATCTCAAGCCCCTGCCCCACCAGCCCACCCTCCAACAGACTCATATCATTCCAACACCATCAGAGTGGGGCAGCCCGCAGCCTGGCAGGCAAGGGCTTCCTTCCTGCAGTCGGGCCTGTGGGTGAGGCCCGTGTGGCCTGCCCTGCGTCTCTGCATGGGCTGGTCCCTCTCCTGGACCCTGGCCTCGCCCTCCGGGGTAATTCGTGCCCATCCTCCACTGCCCCAGCCAAATGCCACTTTCTGCAAAAGCCTTTGGTGACCTCCCCACCCCCAACCCTCTGGGCTGCATGATGCACTGCTTCCAACAGACACCCCCAGAGCAGACAATCCTGTCCCATCCTGTGTCCTCACACCCCCCGGGACTCCTGTTCCGTGTTGTGGGGTCTAGGGCAAGAGGGCTGAGAGAGTGGATGGAGCTGGAATATCTGGAGCCGGTGGGCCTGGGGGGGTCAGGAAAGACTGCCGGCCAGGACAGTGCAGGGAGGGATGGTGCTCCTGGGGCTGGAGGGGCCCTCCTAGCAGGCCCTGTCCTCCAGGCCTCAGTTTTCCCCAGCAGAAATGGGACAACCAGGCCTCAAAGGGCCCATCCCAGACCAATGGGCTCACTACCCTGCAGGGCAGGGTTGGCAGCAACTAGGACAGCTCAGGTGACAGCACACCAGGCAAGGTCACTGTCACTGCACGACACGCCCTGCGGACCAGCTCCACGCTTTCCCGGGTGTGGGGAGATGGCACTGGCACCAGCAGCCTCAGTTACTGGCCTGGGGCCTGGTGTGTGGCCCCAGTGCAGCAATGGGGGCTGAGCTCCTGTGCCCAGCCTGGCCTTGGTGGCAGCAGCCTCTCTTTCCCCAAGGCCAGACTTGGTGCCTGTCACTGCAGCCACAGGAGCAAGCCAGGGACCTTCCCCTGGCCTCCATGCCACCCTAGCTGCAGCAGACCAGCCCCCACCCCCGCCACAGTACGCCGGGCAGCTGCCTCTCTGCGGAGCCCCCTCCCTCTGCCCGCGCCTGCCCTGCCCCACGCAAGGACGCCTCTGGAGGCCCTCCCCACCTGCTCTCGCTCTGCCCCACACCCAGCCCTGCCATTTGAGAGCACCTCTGAGAATCAGTTGGCCCACCTGTTGGGAAGGGGGCTGTCCATGCCCCACACCTGTCCTGTCCCCTTACACCTGCTCCTTGGGAGCCAGGACCCTTGGGGTGGGGGTCTCTCTAGCCTGTGTCAGACAGGGAGGCTGGGCAGGGGGCAGAGGGCCCAGCCTCTTCTCTAGGGCACCAACCACAAGGAAGCCTCTTGGCCGCCCCTCCTTGGGGGCTTCATCAGCACAGATTCAGGGAGGCCAGGGACCCTCCCCAGACACCCAGGTTCTCCACCCTTTGATGTCAGCTGACAACGGGAGTCGGGCTGGGCCACCGAGTGCGTCTGCCTTGACTCCTACTGCCACCCTCCTGCCACGCCCAGGCAGAGTGCTGCTGCCCGCCACCGTGAAAACGGTGAGGATTGAATGAGGCGACTTGTGCGCGGTGCCAGGCGAGGCTCGCAGCATTGTGTGGGAGGTGCCCAGACTTGTGCTCCCACAGCAGCAGGTCCCCTCCCAGCAAAGGGCCCAGAGTGTCTCCTGCAGGACCCACAGTGGGGGGCGGGGTCTGGCCTGCTTGTCACCTGAACCCTAGGCCGCCCCCCTTCTCTCAAGGTCAGCAGTGACCCATGAGTCTCCGCGAGCAGTTGAGGTGAGGCTGCCCCCGCCAAGGCCTCTGAGTCCGAGTGTGCCTGGAGCCGCTGGGAGCCACTGAGCCCTGAGGGACTGGCCCTGCTGGGGCCCCACAGCCGCACTGAGCACCTGCCTGCCGCGGCTGCCGCTGTGTACCTGTGTGCTGTGGCGTGTGTGCAAGCACGCCTGTGTGTGCGTGTGTGACCGTGCATGCGGGTGCTCATGCGTGTGTGCTGTGTGTGTAGGAGGTGGGACATATATCTGCCCCTAGCAGCCTGTGGGTGGCGAGGGCAGGGGTTGGCACAAGGCTCCACGGATGGGGCCCAGTAGGGGCTGGGGAGCTGCCTGGTTGGCTTGAGGCGTCCTGGGAATGGGCCCAGGAGGAAGCCTGCGCAGGCGACAGCGGCACCATGGCAACGCTGCACAAAGCGCTGGCCTACTTAGAGCCGCCCCTGCCCAGCCCGCTCTGCTGGGGGCACAGGGCCTTTGGGGCTGCTGGGGGTGCCGCGTGCCCCGGCCTCTGGTGGCTGGTGCCCAGGAAACTTTGGGCTTCCTGCTGGCCTGAGCCGGGCCTGAAGTGCTCATTCCCCTCACCCATGCGTGGGGCTGACGGGGGAGGGTACACGAAGGGCCGCGCGGCAGGTGCCCCCTGCCCTGGCGCACCCATGGCTCTGAAAGGGCTGTGCAAGCTCCCCAGCCAGGAACTCTGGGCACTGTCAGTACTGCTGGGGTGACTGCGCTCCCCAAAGCCTCTGTACTCCCACTGCAGGCCTCAGGCCAGGAGCCGCCCCACGCCCCTCCCACGGGACAGGGCCCTTCATGTCCTTGGGAGCCAGGGCCAGTGGGCTTCCCGCTGGACGCCAGCCAGGGTAGGACTGGGCATTTGTGGTCAGCAGCCTGAGGGACTCTGGATGACCCAAGCTGGCTGGGCCCTCTCGGGCCACCTGTCCCCGCCTGTGCCATCTGCACTGCTCTCCGCCCTGGCAGGGTCTCTGGCAGGGCTGTGGGGGTGGGCAGGCAGTCTCAAGCAGCGCTCTGCAGGGGGCCAAGGCCAAAGGTTGGCAAGGTTGAGAGGACGCTTTGTGGAGCACCCGGCCCTGGGGACAGGAAGCCCTCCTCGGCCCCACGTGGGAGCGGGGATGTCACTCAACATCACACATTTGAAACCCAAATATTTTCCTAACCTCTCCTGGGGAGCCTGGAGAGGCTGTTGTGTGGCCTCACGCTGGGCAGCTGTGGCCGCTAGGTGACAGTGCTTGCTAGGGCGCAGGTCTCCCCACCCTGCCCCAGCCCTGGGGCCCTGGAGGCAGCTGTGACTGTCTGTCCCAGTTCCCCCTGCAGATCAGGAGCCCCCACCGCCACCCACCCGTCCCTCCTTCATCCACCAGATGCGTCCCTTTCCGTGTCCCCAGGGCCCCCACAAGGCCAGCCTGGGCCAGTGCCCAGCACTCATTTGTGGAACGAATGAAGGAATGGGGCAATGAATGAATGAGGCTTGGAGGAGGCAGCCCCATGCTCAGTTAGGGGGTGGTCTGTCTGCACCAACCTGTGTGCCCCTCTCCTAGATGCCAGATGCAGCTGCCATCCCCTCCCCCACCTCGCCCCCCCTAATTTATGCCATGAGGGGGGCCGGCCACTCGCTGGTCCCCGGTCTGGCAGCAGCTTTGTCCCCAGGCGGATTCCCAACGGCCGCCTTTGGGAAGAAAGGGCCCTTCTCTGGCCGGCGGTGAGGTCACCAGGAGGGGCTGGGCACACACAAAGGCCGTGGCCCCCCCACCCCACCCCGCTGGCAGCTGCCTCTTTGTCCCCGGCTCCTGCCTGGGAGAGACGCTGAGGGGCCCCAGCTCAGCCTTGGCGGGGCCTGGGCTTCCTCCTCAGGAAGTGGATGGGGGGGAGGGGCCAGGAGCTACCCCCACCCCTGGCTTTGCTCCAGATCTGGTGACAACACCTGTTGAGGGCAGACCCCACCCCAGATGCCATGCTGGGCCAGGGGCCTGGCGAGGGGTCTGCGTCCAGCTGTCTGTCTGGGTCCCCAGCACAGGCAGGGAAGCTTCTGGCGGGGGCAGGGGGTTCAGCTGCTGAAACCAGATCTCCCTTAACCCGATCTCCCTTAACCCCCAGGTGCCCACATGCACACGTGTGCATGTTCTCATGCGTGCGTGCGTGTGCACGCGTGTGTGGCGGGGTGAGGAGCTGGCCGGCCTGGGCACTTCCCCATGCAACATTCAGGGAGGACCCCCCAGCCCAGACAGGGTGCCCGTGAGGGGACTCATTCAACAGGGCAGAGGGGACGGAGGCTCAGAGAGGGTAAGGCCTTTGCCCAAAGCCCCCAGCCCCAGGTGGGGGGCCGCCTTCCTGCACTCCCCACTCACACAGCAGGGCAAGTCACTCTGCCTCCCTCAAGCTGCACTGGGACCTCCCGGGGCAGGGCCAGGGTCCAGGACACAGGGTCAGCAAGGACCGGGCAGCAGACTCTGGGGCTGCAAGAGCCAGGCAAATGGAGCAGCAGGCGTCTGAGAGCTGCGGGGTGGCGACCCTGCCTGGCCGGCTCCACCGTGTACTCGCCGAGCGCCAACTGCACCGGCCCACCCCGGGCAGGGACGTGTTCCTGGCCCACAGGAATGTAACACTTATCCGGGACCCTGGTGCCACCACTAGGTGCAGAGACAGGCAGCCGTGGGGCCCGGACTCTACCTCCTGGGGCTGGGGGCACAAGGGTGGCTCCTCCGTGCTGGAGGGTCCAGGGGAGGATGCGCACAGGGGACAGTAAGGGCGATGGCCGGGGGCTGGACCTAAAGCCCAGGAACCGTCTCGGGTGGGGAGGGCTGGCTAGGCGCCAGCAGGCCTGGGACGGCTGGCTCACAGTGACCCTCCCTCCCCAGGCCACCAGCTGGGCCCAGAGCTCCTTAAGAGTCTCTCCACAGACCGGGCGCGGTGGCTCACGCCTGTAATCCTAGCACTCTGGGAGGCCGAGGCGGGCAGACTGCTCAAGGTCAGGAGTTCGAAACCAGCCTGAGCAAGAGTGAGACCCTGTCTCTACTTAAAATAGAAAGAAATTAATTGGCCAACTAAAAATGTATAGAAAAAAATTAGCCGGGCATGGTGGCGCATGCCTGTAGTCCCAGCTACTCGGGAGGCTGAGGCAGAAGGATTGCTTGAGCCCAGGAGTTTGAAGTTGCTGTGAGCAAGGCTGATGCCACGGCACTCACTCGAGCCCGGGCAGCAGAATGAGACTTTGTCTCAAAAAAAAAAAAGAGTCTCTCCACAGAGCGGGGAGCGAGGCCTAGGGGGCAAACAAGCCCAGGAGGGTCCGCTGGACACGGGCCGGCCTCGCCCGCGGTGCGGCAGCAGGCAGAGCCGGCTCGCCGGGCGGGGCTCAGGTGGAGCTGCTGAGTCCAAGGGCCACGGACAGGGCGGGGGCAGGGGACAGAGGTCCCACTGGAACACGGAGCCCTGCCCTGGACTCCATGAAAGCCCCTTGCCTGGGCCCGGGGGGACCCAGGGAAGGCCAGGCAAGCACGGTCAGGGACAAAGGCAGGAGGAGCCGGGGGCCAGGCCTTGAGACAGGGGTCGGGCGTGGGGGGTGTGGAGTTGCAGGAAGGAGCCCACGCAGCCCCCTCCGGCTGGGTGCCCAGCTCGTGGGGCAGGCCTGTGGGAGCCGCACAGCCCCGACCAGGAAGGAGGCCACGGTTCCCGGGAGTCAGGCAACCAGTGTGCCTGGACATCCTGGGGCTGCACACAGCAGAGCTGGGGACAAGTGTGGCCTGGGCCCCCCAGTCCTCCCTGCCAAGAAACGTCTCCTTCCCGTTGCCTGGAACCCGGAATGTCCATTGTGCCGGTAGCTTAGCAACAAGCCTCTGTTGCCCGCCCCACTGTCCCCACCCCACGCCGGCATTCCTGGGCGGGCTGCGCCTCCGCAGGCCGCAGGCCGGGCTGCGTTCACCCTGTGTGTCCCGCTCCCTGGGTGACAGCTCCTTGCTACCCTGGTGCTTTCTGTGAAGCCACACACGGTCTCTGTTGAGACACCTTGTCCCTCTCTGCTTCACAGCCCCATTTAGAGTCACCTGGACAAATGCGACTGAAGTGGCAGGAAGCAGCCAGGGGCTGCCGGGAGGCGGGCTGGCGAGAGGCGGGGGGGCCTCCTCTGAGAGGTGGTCGCACGGCGCACCTGCTGGTCGTGACTCTTGGAGCTGGATGGGCAGATGGGTGGGTTCCATTGTCTGTAAATGAGACTGCAATAAGCTGGGTTTCTAAGCTCTTTTCTGGGGCAAGGGACACAGCCAGGCCTGTTGGTGGCACCAGGTGGGGGTGGGGTGAGCAGCGTGCTGGGAAGGTCTGGAAAGAGGAGGCAAGGAGACAGAAGGTCATCTGGTGCGGGAGAGGCCAGAAGGGGGTAGCCTTGGGGCAAGAAGCAAGGCTGGTCCCAGCCTGCTCCCCACCCCGTCCTGCCCTCCTTGGCTGGGCCACTTGGAGGAGCAGCGTATGGACGACACCCAGCTGCCCCTGTTGGGGACAGGGCCACCCCGTCTCTCCACCTGCTCCGCAGCGCGTGATCTTGCGGGCCACTGGGCCCACCCCCAGACCCCAACCCTGGAGAACCTGAGAGACACACCACAGTCCCCAGACTTGCAGGGACCCTGGTGGGGACAAGACTAGAAGAAGTGACCCCAGGCCCCGGCAAGGGCAGGGATCTCTGACTTCTCTCCACTGCACGGCAGAGCCCAGAGCAGGGCCCTTAGTGCATGCGGAACCGTGAGCACCGCACGAGGTGTCCTGCGCCAGGCTCCAGGGCCAAGGGGCATGAGGGCCAGCCTGGTTTCCCCTCCATCCTCATCCTCCCTGCTCCCGCATTTCGAGGCAAATCCCAGCCACACTACCCCTCCACAATCCCATCAGCACACCCGACGATGCCGTCATTCCTTAAACTCACAAAACAGCCACTCAGCCTTCAAATTTCCCAATTGTCCCATTTTGTAAAATAAACCATTTGGTCTGTGCAAATCAGGACTCAACGCGGCCCGCACACAGTGCTCCACGGCTGTTCCGTGTCTCTCTCCGGAAGCCCCAGGAGAGACAGTGACTCACGAGAAGGATGTGGGGACTAAGCAAACATTCCCACCAAGCCAAGGTGAGACGAGCTAACGGACAACTCAGCTTCAGAAACCGCACAGCGCGCAGGAGGCTTCCACAGAGCTGCTGCTTAAGTTGGTAAAGTTTCTGTTTGTTTCAAAGGAAAGGAAAGAAGTTTGAGAGATTTCAGGTTCCTCCAGCAGGGATTCCCGAACATGAGCGTGCCAACTACTGGCGGGTCTGTTGAAGACGGATGGCCGAGCCCGCCCCACAGGTCCTGCCTCAGTAGGTCTGGGGTGAGGCCAAGAATTTACATGTCCACTGCGCTCCCGGGTGACGCTAAGCAGCTGGTCTGGGGACGTTCTGAGAACCTCAGCTTCATGGGCATTTCAAGAACATACCCGTGACTGAAGCTTAGGAATGGTGTCACCTGGAACAGAAGTGCCTTGTGGGTCTGTAAAGATTAAGAACCAAACACAGTGTGCCTGGCACGAAACAGGCACGCCAGGACCCCTGAGCAGGAAACACCTGCTATGCTGTTTCGTGGATGGGTCTGGCACCTAATGCACCACTTGGTGGCAGCGTACCCAGGTGGCAACACCGATGTGGGCTCCGAGGGCCTCTGACATCACCCACCTCCTCTGTCCTCTCAAAGCTACTCTGGAAGGAGGAGGGCAGGACTCAAGAAAAAATGGGTGGGAAACAAGAGACAGGCTTAAGGTCTAGGTCTGGAGAGACATGGGCCCTCAGAGTCCTTGGTGAAAGGGGGCGGCCCACCCCCCAGTGCCCCTTTGTCTGCATTAAAAGGAAGAAGAACCCAGGAGTGGCTGGAGGGGTCAGAAGAGGTCACTCTGGGCAGTGTGTGGGCAGAGGAGGGCAGGACTGGCCAGAGCGCCCAGCCCACCACCCCCAGCTGACCTGAGCCTTGGCTCATCCCTACTTGCCAAGGGGCAGGGGGCAGGCAGGCCCCGGGGAGTGGCAGCCAGGAGGGGTTGGGCAGGAGGAAGGAGGTGGCCTGGCACGGCACGGAGCAGGGGCAGCAAAGGAAGTGAGGAGACTGGTGCAGGATGCCCCCCCACGGCCCCTCCACTTTGCTCCCTGTGAAAACCCGGGCCGGTCAGACCCTCTCCGCAGGGACAGATGTCGGGAGAAAGCTGATTATTGTCAAAGGCTGGAGGCTGTGACCGCAGCGCGCAGCGAGCATGACCCAATTCCGAGCTATTCTCAGCCTGGTGGGAGCCGCGTTATTCCCTCCCGCCACCGCCATCGCCGCGGAGGCAGCCTGACTTTGAAACGCCCTGTCTCGGGTGCCAGGCTGGGCCACACGGGCTCCCCCGGGCAGAGACTCGACATGGGGAGGGCACGCTGGGTGGGCGAGGCCACCCTCCAGGCAGGGCCAGCAGGCTGGCCCCACTGTCCCACTTCCTGCGGCCACCTGTGCAGAGACCCCCGTACTCCGCCGCCAGCCAGGGCCAACAGACCCCGGCTCTGAGCCAGTCTCTGGAGAAGCTCCGCTCCAATGTCCAGGAAATGAGCCGAGCGCAGCGCCCGCAGGGACAGAAAGGCCCCCAACCCGCCGCGGCCGGCAGCACAGGGGTCCAGCCCCCTCTCGCTGTCCATATCACATCTGCACTGTGTGCCCACATCTGTGCCTGGCTCCTAGGAGCCCCCAAGGGCAGGCACGGGCTGCCTGAATGGGTCATCAGTGCCCAGGAGTGGGGTCTGCACACAGTAGGTGCTCAGTCCCCTTCTGCTGGGTGACACCCCCACCCCGCGGCTGGCGAACATGGAGCCTGGGGATCAGCCAGTCAGCCGCCTGCACACACTCCCCTCGAGGGCATCACAGCCAGGATCTAGAGCAAGACCCCTCCCTGGGGACCCCCTCAGGCTGGCATGTGAGCACAACAGCCCCTGGGCAGTGGGACACAGGGCCCCAGCCTTGCAAACAAGGGCACCCTCTGCCTCTGGGCAGTGCTTTCCACCCCATCCTCTTGGGCCTGTCCTCCCCCACCCGGACAGCTGCTCACCCTCTGGATCCCTGCCCTGCACAAGTGTCCCCTGAGGAGCCTTCCACAACTGCACCAGTAAACCTCCCCCTCTGACCTCTGTGTTGGTCTGGGGGACATTTATGGCTGCTGTCCCAGTGAGCCTCATTGCCTCCAGACCTCAGTTTCCCCACCTGTACAATGGGCTAAGTGCCCTTGCAGCCCTCCTGCTGCCCAGCGTGCAGGCCAGAGGCAGACGGCTGACAGGAGAGCCGCCATGGAGACGGGCAGCCCCACCCCTGTGCAGCAGACCTCTCCTCCTCAGTCTGCTAGACAGTGCATGCCCCCAGTAGCCTGGTGTCCCTAATACCACCCACCCAGACCCCGCCCTCCAGGTGCTCCTGGCTGGGGGGCTGGGGCCCTCAGAGGCAGAAGGTGAGGCCCAGGAGAAGCTCACAGGGGTTGGGGGTGAAGGGAGCAAGCCTGGGGGGTTTTTGGGGGAGGTGGCTGGAGCCAGGCCTGGGACCCTTGCAGCAGAGAAACCAGGACCTTCCAGGGAGTCAGCTGTGCCTCTGCCCAAGGAAAAAGAGGGCCAGAGGCGAGTGACGCTGGGCGGGGGTTTCCCAGTGAATCCCTGCCCCATGACGAGCCCCGTGCTACTGACTCAAGGTGACCACCAGCGACCTGCTGATTGGCCCTAGCCCTGCTTCTCTGCGAGTCAGCCCCCCATGTGCAGAAATGGGGCACTGCCTGGCTCCCGCTGGTCTGCCGTGGGGGCTTCCAGGCCGTGTGGGAGTGGAGGGTGGGTGCGCAGGATTCTTCTGCCGGGGCGATGAGGTCTGGGAAAGCATGCTAAGGGACATTTGAGTGGGGTCTTGAAGGACACAAAGGAGTTCGCATCAGACTCACGGAGTGGGGTGAGGCCAAGCTGGGCCTAGAGGGCTGTGGGGCAGGCAATGGAGGCTTGGAGGGCACAGAAAGCCATGGGGGGCATGTGTGGGGCCCAGCAGCACAGCCCACCTGTGTGGCCAGCCTCAGCCCCATCTGGAAAATGGACACAACATGGGCCTCACAGTCCCCAAGACCTGTGTTCTGAAGACCAGGGAAAGCTGTACCCCGAAGAAACATCTCCTGGTCCTCACTTGTCAAACAACCCAAAGGCCTTCCCTTAAGGCCAGGCAGCCAAGGTCAGGCAAAGCAGGGCAGGATTGGGGGGGAGCCCACCGATGCAGGGGAACATGGCTGCCCAGCTTATGGTGCCCTGGGCACAGCCCTGACCCCCAGGAGCTCCTGGTATTGGTGTCACCCATTTTCATGTTGAGCCTGACCTGGGGCCCCTCCCCTGTCCCTGGGCTAGGCATGAGGTTAGAGGTCTGGCCAGGTCCTAGGAGGGGACAAGCTCCCTAGAGCAGGGCTAGTCATTCTAGGGCACACAGGAAGACCTGGAGTGCCAGGGCTGTGGAGGAAGGCCCAGCACTCTTGGACCGCCCCCACCCCCTGGACAAATGGCCCTTCCTGCAGCCAGATGGGGGTGGCTGCACACTTGCCCTTTGTCCACCGAGTCCCGAGCCGTGGTCCTGGAGGCTGGGGCCCCTGCGGCGCCCTCTCTAGGTCAAGGAGAGGAAGGAGCAGGCTCAGGGGGACCAGGCGCAGGAGGGCCAGCCTGGACTGCAGCTGGGGGCTTCTCAGCAGCGGAGGGACCAGGCAGCATGGTGGGAGCAGCACGTTTATTGTTGTCAGCGACTTGGGGGCCAGCCTGGTGCCCGTGCGGGAGCTGACTGGGCTCCCTCCCCAGCACAGGGGAAACTGAGGCCCCAACAGCTGCTGGCTACCTGGGCAGACACGCAGGACCTCCGTGCACCAGGGACAGCTGCATGGCAGCCTCATGGCCTGACACGTGTGCTGGTCCTCCCGTGATACCGCTACACACCAGAGGGAGGCCAAGCCAGGGCCACACAGCAGAGCAAGTGACGAGTGTCCCTAGCCTAAGCATCCCCTCTGTGTCCTCCCCTCAGGAAACGCCCCCTCTGCCTTCCAGTGGTGGCGACCAAGGTGCTGTCCCTGGGAGCTGGACTGGATACAGCCCCCCTCCTACCTGCACTGTTGTCCCTGTCCGGGGCCTCCAGGGCTGGGGCTCCTGTGAGAGGCAGGGGTGCCTGGGTAGGTCTGGGATTCACAGGCTGGTCCAAACCCCAGCTCCAACATGGACTTGCTGGGTCACTCAAAGCAAATAACTGTCCTGCTCTGTTCCTCTATGTGACATATGACCTCACTGATGACATATCAAGGGGCTTGGCCAGGCAGGGGCTGCCCCCTGCCCCTTGGACAAGACGGAACGCACTAGACCTGGGCAGTAGCCAATGCTGTGGGGTCAGCCTGGAGGCGAGAGCTGGGTCACCGCCCCAGTCCCCAGAAGCATTGGGGAGAACAGAGGGTCTGCTCCACCCCAGCTTCCGGCCATGCCCTGGGGCCACCAGCACTGGAGCCTTGGCCCAGGGACTGACAAGCCGGCCAACAGACCCTGGGGGCGGCCAGGGCCCTGGTGTCAGATGTAGCAGAGCCTCTGCCCCTCCTCCACCCCTTCCTGCTTGGGCCACCTGGGGAGGAGCTCAGAGCCCACCTCCCTGGCCTCAACACCCAGGAGAGCCTGTGGCAGTGCAGACTTCATGTTGGCAACAAACAGCAGTGAGGACCAGGCCACTGAGCTTGCCAGCGACGCAGGCGCAGGCGGGAGGACAGGAGACGCTCCTCCACCACGCAGCCACCCAGGAGGCCTGTAGCCCCGCCCCACCATCTGTTTCTAAGCCGCAGGCCTCAGCAGGCATCCACTGACCATATAAGGTGGTCTCTGGCCTCCCTGCCTGGGCCCCACAGTGCTCCCAGCTCCCTGGTGCTCCCAGGCAGCAGCCACTAGCCCGGGGTCTTGGTGGCAAAGGTCAGGTAGCCAGTGTGGCCCACAGCCTCCTTCATGGGCGTGCCGCTGCGAAAGGGGCCGGCGTCAGGGCTGGCAGGGGGTACCGTGCCGGCACCCAGGTCTGGCAGGGGCAGGCTGACGGTGCGCACGTTGTAGACCTGCGGCAGCACCTCCAGCGTGCTCAGCTCCGTGAAGCCACAGGCCGCCAGTGCCTGGCACGTGCGCTGCACCTGCTCGATGCATGGCGAGAAGGAGCAGAAGCGCCCACCTGCAGGAAGCAGGACGTGGGGTCAGAGGGCAGGGCTGGCAGAGCCTGGAGCCCTGCCCACCCATCCCTGGCATCCCAGGGCCCCGGCAGTGGGGCCTGGGGTTGGGGCCTGAGGCCAGCCTAGGATGACCCCAGCAGAGGCCTGGCCCTCACCTGACAGCCGCCTGGGATAAGAGCCCTCCCAGCACCCAGGAGACCTTCTGGGCACAGGGCTATCACTGCGACCAGCTTGACCCCAGGACGGAGCCCTTCTGCATCCCAGGCACTAGGCCAAGCCACGCTGCCCTGATCTTACTTGGTCCTGCGAGGCGGGGCCCTCAGAGCAGTCAGCCTGCTGAGCTTGGGAACAGCTCTAACCACCCAGCAGCACAGGGTGCGGTGCGTGGGTTGGGGTGGGGGCGCTACTGTCACAGGAAATTAAAGGCTGTCGCCTGCTCCTAGGAACAGGAAGCACCCACTCTGAGCAGAGCCTGACAGCCGAGCATGACAGCCCTCCCGCTCCTCCCACAGGGCTGCCCACGGGCTCCACTCAGCCTGGCCCCGTCCAGCCCAGGTCCCTGTCCTGGCAGGGAAGGGGTGTGTGGCCTGGGCAAGTCTCATGTCCCTGAGGCCTGGTCCCCTCAGCCATACCCTGAGACAGGGCTGCCAGGAGGTCTGGGCAGTGGAGGTGCCTGCTGCACGACGCCAGCCCAGACGAGGCACAGTGTCACCACCAAGGCTGAGCACACCACATACCTCCCTGCCGGGGCTCAAGGGACAGGCGAGTGAGCCACAGGGAAATGCCAGGCCCATGTGTAGTTCAGGACCCTCTGGACCTAGACCCAGCAGAGCCAGGGAAAGGGCCCAGAGGAGGGAGCTTACAGGGACACGGGGAGGGGACAACAGACAGGTGCAGACCCCTGGAGCCACCCACCTGTGGCCCCAGAGCAAGGCAGAACCCACAGGTGCACAGAGGTAAAGCTGCAGGGGGTGGAGGTGTGGGGACCCCAGCGGCTGCCCCCTCCCCAGCCCCAGGCCACCTCAGCAGAGCCCAGGAGCATGGGAGAACCTGAGCCAGCAAGCAGGGGACTCCAGCCATTGACTTGCAGTCTGAGCCAGGCCTTGGCCCCTCCCTAGGGCCCCATCCTGCCTCCCCACCCCCTTGTACTGCAACTCTCTGCTGGGAGGAGGCTCCCCCCTTCACCGCCTGAGCCTGCTCCTTCTCCAGAAAAGGGAAAACCCTGGGCCTCCCTGGCTAGGGGCCCGACCTTCCCCAGGCCTCCGCCCCACACCCAGCATCTTCCCTAAAAGGGGCCAGCTCCCTGGGCTCCCTGGGCCGTGCAGCTCCCTGGGCTGTGTGGCTTTGGGGGAGGGGAGACTGCAGGAAATGGCTGGGGCAGGGGGTGCCCTTGCCCTCTGACCTCTGCCCTGTGTCTACCCTGCACTCTGCACTGGGTGGGGGGGTGGGGAGCTGACACATTCCCCAGGGGCCTCAGACACCTCCTGCCTCAGGTGGGGGAAGCAGGCCCAGTGGGACCCATCCCCTAATCCCGACTCCTTGGCTAGCCCAACCCACTCCTCACCTCAGGCCACAATGGGACAAAGGGGCCCTGGCCTGGCCATGCCACTGTGTGGCCTGGAAGCATCGGGACCTCTCTGGAGCCCAGCCCCGCACCCCTAGGCTGTACCCCTTCTGGAACCCCCATGTACCTTCGACCTTGAGGGCATCCCAGGCATGGCCCACAGCCTCCCAAGGCGATGGGATGTCCAGGAAGACGGCGTCGGCCTCGTGGCTCACGCCGAAGCCGCTGCGGCACACGTCCTGGGTGTGCACGGTTACCCAGCGGCCCACGCGGTGCTCCTGGAACTCCTCCCGAGCCTTCTCTGCCCGCTGGTGGTGGAACTCCACTGTGTGCAGGTGGCCCGTGGGAGCAATGGTGCGGATGATGGCGTGGGACACGGAGCCGCTGCCAGTGCCTGCAAGATGAGACGGGCAGATATCAGGCATGACTGCTCAGGGCCCGCAGCCACCCAGGAAGCAACCCCACCCGCACCCTGGAGAGACTTGCAAAGGGCCCCGGAGGGCAGCTGACTCTGGGGCCATAAGGAGGCATCACTGCCAGTCTGGCCCTGGCTGCCCCAGTCCCTGGGCTGGGGAGGCTGAGGCTGTGCCTGTGTCCAGGCTCCTGGAGAGGAAAGGACAGAGGCCACCCACCCAAACCCGGCCTGGCAGGTAAGGGGGCTGAGGGGGGCCCAGTTGAGGGCCTCATAGTGAGTCTTTGCCAAGGGGACAAAGAGGCCTGAGTGCATCCCATCCCTCACCCCATTGCCTCCCACGGAGTGTCTGATCGCTCACCCCTGTTAACAGCACCCCCCTCAATGAGCTCCTTGGCCCTCTCAAAGCCGTCCACCCCTGCCAAGCCTGCCAAATCCATCCCCAGCACACAGGGTGCGGCTCTGCCCTGGCCTGGCACGGCTCTCAAGCTCCACACAGCCCTCCCCCAGTGTCACCTTCCCCATTTCCCACCTCATCTGTGACTACCCATCCCACAGCACTGGGGCCAGGGCCTGCGGCCCCTACCCCACAGCTTCTGGCACCATGTGCCTGACAACTGCCAGTCCACGTGCCACCACGCCAGACTCCACCACAGCACCCACCACACACGTGCCACCACCTCCTCAACACCCAAACGGCGCTTGGCACCAGCCAGCCCAAATCCACGGCCTGCTCAGGCTTCCCAGGGCCAGTCGAGGACACCCATTGCCTGGGCCAGACTCCACGGAGGCACCCTTGAGCCTCCCCAATTCCACATCCTCCACCTCCTCCCACCTGCCCACCACGCCCACGTCGCCCCTCCCCAAGGCTCTCTCAACAGCTGCCACACTGGCGACCTTTGATCTTGTCTCCACACAGCCGTGGCATTTGTGGCTGCAGAGACCCCACTCAAACACGCAGCCCTGGCTCACAAGCTTCCCGGCAATCAACAGCACTAAGTGGTCCCCTAGGCTTCCTGTCTGGCTTCCCCTCGGGAGCGGGAACCCGGCACGTCAGAGGAGCCCGGGAGAGGCCTGTTGACTGACTGAGCTCCTTTCGCATGAGTGGAGCCAGGGCCTGCACGCTGGCTGCAGGAGCACAAGCAGCAGTGGCTGCTGGAGCTGGCTGAGTCCTGCTCTCCATCCCCCACCCTCTGGAGAGCCCCACAGAGGGACCAGACGGCCTGCAGCCCTCAGAAAGTCAGCAGCAGCGGTACTAGGAACTCTTCAAGACCCTGGACCGCAGCTCCCCAGCTCGTGAGGAACATGCCACCATCTGGGCTCATCCCGAGGTAGGCCCGATCTTGACTTCAGTTGCCACCCCAGGTGGCCCCAGCAACTGGCTGTGGGGGGGCAGTACCCGCACACCAGGCCCTGGGCTCAGCGACGATTCTCACATTCATCAGTGGTAGGTGAGGATCTGGCCACAGATGAGGATGGGGCAGCTCCCCACTCACCATGAGCTCCTCAGAGCAGCCCTGAACTCCCTCCAGAAAGGGGCAACTCTCTTTCCCTTCTCAGTACAGGGACTAGGGACTGACAGCACCTTGGTCAGCACCAAGCAACAATCTGGCCCCGCCCCGCAAGGCAGGCAGGACCCTGCTGGGCCACCTGGGTCCAGTCCCCACCACCTAGCACTCAGATTACAGCCCCAGCCTCCTAACAGGGGCCCCTGCCTCCACCCTCACTCCCTGCAGCCAGCTCCCCAGAAGAATGCTGCAAAAACAGCATGCCTGGGCCGGGCGCGGTGGCTCACGCCTGTAATCCTAGCACTCTGGGAGGCCGAGGCGGGCGGATCGCTCAAGGTCAGGAGTTCAAGACCAGCCTGAGTAAGAGCAAGACCCCGTCTCTACTATAAAATAGAAAGAAATTAA
>CAUYRT010026821.1:0-18485 GCA_963574885.1 Lepilemur ruficaudatus
CTGTAGTCCCAGCTACTCGGGAGGCTGAGGCAGAAGGATCGCTGGAGCCCAGGAGTTTGAGGTTGCTGTGAGCTAGGCTGATGCCACGGCACTCTACAGCCTGGGCAACAGAGTGAGACTCTGTCTCAAAAAAAAAAAAAATACTTGGTCTTTGTTCTAGGTTCCTAGCACAGAGCTCCCAAAACCCTTAAAATATCCTGTGTGGTAAGAGGTATCTTTTCCATGTTAATGAGATGACTTTTGACTGAGGGGCTCCTAGACAGCTTCTGCATGGGAAGTGGTCACCAGAAAGACGAAGCCATGATTAGAGAGCTGGTACTTTCAGCCCCACCTCCTTCCACTTCTCAGGAGGTAAAAGGGATTGAGTTCAATCTCCAATGGCCTCTGATTTAATCTATCACATCTACATACCGGAAACTTCACAAAATCCTTTAAATAGGACTCCGAAAGCTGAATTGGTGAACACATCCATATCCCAAGAAGGTAGCACGCCCAACTTCACAAGGACAGAGGCTCCAGTGCTCAAGACCCTTTCTGACCTTACCCTATGTACCTCTTCATCTGCCTGTTCATTCGTATCCTTTATATTCTGGCAGGGTGTGGTGGCTCACGCCTGTAATCCTAGCACTCTGGGAGGCCGAGGTGAGACGATCGCTCGACGTTAGGAGTTTGAGACTAGCCTGAGCAAGATCGAGGGCCTGTCTCTACTAAAAAAAAAAAAAAAAAAAAAATAGACAGAAATTAGCTGGACAACTAAAAGTATACAGATGCCTGTAGTCCCAGCTAGTTGGGAGGCTGAGGCAGGAGGATTGCTTGAGCCCAGGAGTTTGAGGATGCTGTGAGCTGGACTGACGCCATGGCACTCTAGCCCAGACAACAGAGTGGGACTGTCTCAAAAAAAAAAAAATTTAAAAATACTTTGAAACAATCACAAAGTTACAGAAAAGTTGGAAACATAGTAGAGAGAAATTTTTTCCATAAATCATTTGGGAGTTAGTTGCCAATCTAATTTCCCATTGCCTTCAAATAGTGTGCATGTCCTACAACAAGGACATTCTCCTACATAACCAAAGTATGATCATCTGAAATTAGGAAATAAATATTAATACATTACAACCATTTAATCCTCAGTTTATCCTTATTGAAGTGTGTCAATTCTCCCAATGATGTCTTTTATAGAAAAGGCTACCACTGCAAACCATGCTTTGCATTTAGTTGCCATGTCTCTAAATCCTAAATGAGACTTATAGACTCTTAAAAGGACCCTTTGAACCACTGGAGATTACAGGCTAGTTATTTTGTAGAATATCCTTCAATTGAGGTTTGGTATTTTCTCCTGAAAATACCTGATTAGATCTATGCTATGCATTTTTGGTGGATATCATACATAGAAGACGGTCATTTGTTCTCATTATATCCTACCAAGTGGTACATTATGGATGATGTTCATTTTGTTACCTTGATTAAAGTAGTGTCTTCCCTCCTCACTTAGGCTATGACTACTGTATACTGGAACTGGCTGCCTCTCTAGGTAATTCTCCCTTCTTGCTCTGCTTAGGCTCTGACATCCTCTGCCAGGCTGCCCCTCTGTCAAGATGCCCTCCTACCCTGGCTCTGGCTCTGACCCTGCACACCAGAGTGCTCCTTCTTCCCCACCCCATGGATGCCCTACTCATCTCACTTGGGCTGTGAATCCCCACACACAGCCATACCAGTCACCTCCCTATGGAGCCGTCCTTTCCCTGATTAGGCTCTGATCCCTCCCCTATCACCACACTACTACTATGTGGGGCTACATCCTCACCCAACCTGGGTTTTGACACTCCACTCTGCCCACTGCAGCACACCTACCCCCATTGCAGACATCAACTTTGCTCCACCCTACATATGGCTTTAGCACTGAATTATTCAGGAAAGGAAGAAAAAGGGCTGCATTATATTTTCTATATGTTTTTTGGGCCCAGTAGGCTTTATCCTAGAAATGTGAGGATAGCTTACAATTAGGAAAATCTAATGTAATTTACTATGACAACAGATTATAATGGGGAAACTATATGATTATTTCAATAACCAAAAAACCAAAAAAAAGACATACAGTAGTCTCTCTTCATTTATGGAGAATATATTGCACAACCCCCAGTAGATGTCTAAAACCACAGAAAGTACCAAACCCTATACTATGTTTTTCCTATGCATATATAACTATGATAGCATATATAACTATGATAAAGTTTTACCTATAAATTAGGCACAGTAAAAGATTAACAACAACAACAATAGAACAATTGCAATAATATAATGTAATAGAAATTATGTGACTAGGGTCTTTCTCTCAAAATATCTTACTGTATGTAATATTTTTGGACCAGAACTGAAACCACAGAAAGCAAAACCAAGGATAACGGGGGACTACTCTAGCAAAACTGTGGATAACGAGGGACTACTGTGCTAGAAATGCAATTTGACGTAAAGAAAAATCAAAATCTTCTTACAAGGAATAAAAGGAAAGCTCCTTAACTTGGCAGAGAGTATTCAGTAAAACACACAGCAAACTTCATTCTTAAGTGTGAAACGTTAGCAGCATTTGCTTTCTAAGTCAGAAACAAAACAAAATAGCCTATCACTCCTTCTGTTTAACACTGTAGGGCTAATCAGTTCAATTAGAAGAAGAAATGAAAGTAATAAGGCTGGAAAGAAAAAAATGTCATTATTGTAGACAATGCGCACATAAGAAGTCCAAGAGCATTCTGTACAGTAGCCAATCATTACAGAAAATCAACTTCTACTTCCCAAATCTGCCTCAGCATCTCAAATTTGAGTTTGTGCATCACCCACCGTATTTCCTTCTGAGGATGTTGCCTTTGTATTTTTCTCCCAAACTGTGAGAATTTAGGAGTCTCTCAAACATATGATGAAATCCAAGATTATTTAATAATCTTACTTCCACATTGTTCTGTTTCCCTACATCTCAGTCTATCATGCCTGGTAAATAGCCCACTGCAGTAGTTGTTTCAGTAGCACTGTAGCATTTTCAAAAATAATCAATCATGAATTTGACAGAATTCATACTCCCATACCCTCAAATGTTAGGGCATGAGGTAACCATTCACAGAAACTGAGCTTCTGACAGCTCTGAGTCCCTAAATAATCTCCAACATGGATGCTATAAACACAATCTCGACTTTCTCAGAATTCTATGAATTCTGGCTCCAAGGCCTACTTTCTTGGCAGCATTTTAGTGAAATGAGCCAATCATAACCCCCAAATTTCCCTATTCCTTACCCTGATGTGGTGTGGCCCATTAATTTCTCTAGTTCTTGAAGAATGCATCCCTTGCTATAAGCAAGGCTTACAGAAGCACTCAGATCAATATCTTGGTGCAAAGAGTCTCAATTTTGGATTAATATGAGCATGTTTGATGCTAAACTATCACAATGCCCACAAATGACTAATTTCCTAAGAAATGTAATATTAATGGAAGCAGAGATTTCAAAAAAATGTCTAGTATATAATCTAGAGAGGGAATATTTTTATAGTCCATCCACTGAATTAATTTTCACAATGCTATATAACTGTTTTTCCATATAGAACACTCCAAAAAGGACAACTTTGATCATCAGCTAGTCTCCACAATATTTCTAACTTTGTATTTATTTTCCAAGAACCATAAGAGTGTATCTCTGGTTGACCTGTACCTTCACATTGTGACTCCCATAATTAAGCAGTCATAATAAAGGTAAATACATGGCTCAAATGTAAGGTGATGATTTTAGCCAAGCACACAGCAAAATATCACACATGGGAGGTCCAAAATCCTAAAGATTAAACCCCCTACACAGAATGTAACCCTAATATCCTCAGGGACCCATAGCCCAGTATATGTACATAATCATAATCAAAGAAGCAGAGTCTAGCTGCCATAATTAGGGTATGAGTTTCAACGAACTTGCTGGGGCTAAGCTAGAAAAGGTGCCACAGTCCATTTAGTGTGTCTAAAATGGGCCAATTGCCACATATAACGCATGCTTACTTTAGAACATGAAATACAATGGTAGGATGCACAGCTTAAAAGGTGATCAGTTCCCTTCATTTCTATACTTCCCTCATGGCCACTACCAACTACCAACAGTTTGGCAACTGGCTCTTAAAATTCCTGAAAATGTAAATACTCAGCTCCTATGAGCCATTATGAGTCAGCGCCAGCGCGCCACTGGCAGGAGGCAAATGATATAACTAATAAAGGGCTTATATCCAAAATACATAAAAAACTATTACAACTCTATAATAAAAAGACAGACAACCCAGTAAAAAAATGGGCAAAAGAAACTGGAGCACTCATGCATTGCTAGGGAGAATGTAAAATGGTACAGCCACTTTGGAAGAGTCTGTTAGTTTTATGAAAAGTTAAACTTAAATTTACTATTCAAACCAGCAATTCAACTCCTAGCAATCCACCTAAAATGAATATAATCATGTTGACAAAAAATTTGTATGTGAATGTTCACAGCAATACTATTCTTAACAGCCAAAAACTGGGAACAACCCCTAGTCCATCAACGGTGTGAATGGATAAACAAAATGTAGTATATCCATATAGTTGAATATTATACAACAATAAAAATATTTCATAGCTTTTGTCCTACTTAGTGTGAATATTCACATATTTTGCTGTTTTGTGGGATGCAACCCATTGACCTTTAGAAGTTAAGATACAGTGTATGCACCGCATTACTTCGCTGAAAGCCGAAATATTCCAAATTCTGAATCACATCTGGCCCCAACAGTTCCAGATAAGTATTGCAAAATTCACAATTAGTAATTTCTGCAAGCCCATCTATCACATTTAAGTATTTTACATTTATAATAACTTATATTAAGCCTTATCCATTTCCCAACCACAAATTAATTTAGTATTTTTTATTATAAAATGACTAAACATGAAACACATAAACATGTAATAAAGACTTGGTTATATTAGAATTTAAATTTTAAGCAAATCAGTGTCATTTATGGCATAGACCTGTAGCTGTCTGAATTTTCTCCCTGATTTAAGTCAAATTTATAGAATCAATTTGGAATTAATGAAAAAGAAAACACCAATCGATATTAAACATTGCTTAAAATAGCAATGGTTCACATCATATTACCTTTTTCAGGAAAAATTAATAACTAATTCAGAGATAACTGTTAAAAAGATACTTAAAATGTTTTCAAAACAGAAAAGTCTGAAAGCCCCTTGAGCTATAGCACCCTTATAACCCAGAATCAAAGATGGAAAATACGTACTGTTGAAAGCTAGAAATGAATGTGAGTCTTTCAAGTAAAATTGATACTTCTTAGATAATAATTTGAAACTAACTCCAGCTCTACTTAATGCTTTTTTAAAAAAAAGAACACATGTTAAAAATATGACATCCTCAAATTGTATTCAACTTCCAAAAACATTTATGCTACTATCCCACTTACTGCAGTTAAATGAAATAGTAAATTTTCTACTATGGGATGTATTTCCAGAAAAGCAACTGCTTGGATAAAGCAAACAGATATGTTACTTTGCTGACAGATTTACTGGCCAGATTGTCTTCTCAAAAGGTTTTCTCATTTCCACCAAAGTTTGAGGGCATCTTTTTCTATATTACCTCTAGTAAGAAGTGATATACAGCCCATTTAAATTCAATAGTTTCTCTAACTTGCATTTATTAAATTATTACAAATCTGACCTCCCTTCTTGTTTGTTGAACATTTGGATTTGTTATTCCATGAACTGTATGTTGCTCTGTCTAGTTCTCTACCACATATTGTCTCCCTTCTTGTCACTCTGCAATAATGTATACATTATAGAAATTCAACTTTTGTTCATCACTTTTGTAAATAATTTTCTGGATCTACTGTTTTGCCTATTGACTTTTATTATTTTTGCCATACAAAAACTATTTTTATAATATGAAATGTATACCTTGTAGGTATAAAATGAAGACTAGAATGTCTTTTTTTTTTTTTTCTTGAGACAGAGTCTCACTCTGTTGCCCTGGCCTAGAGTGCCGTGGTGTCAGCCTAGCTCACAGCAACCTCAAACTCCTGGGCTCAAGCAATCCTCGTGCCTCAGCCTCCCAAGTAGCTGGGACTACAGGCATGCGCCACTATGCCCGGCTACTTTTTTACATATATATTTTTAGTTGTCCAGATAATTTCTTTGTATTTTTAGTAGAGACAGGGTCTCACTCTTGCTTAGACTGGTCTCGAACCCCTCAGCTCAAACAATCCACCGCCTCGGCCTCTCACAGTGCTAGGATTACGGGCATGAGCCACTGTGGGCCAACTAGAAAGTCTTTACTAGGGATGTATGTCAAGACTTCTGGACTAAACACGTAGTCCAGATTAGCTTGCAAGATTTTTATTGTGTGGGTGCATGCCATGTCTTAGCTTTTGCACAGATCTAATATGCGCAAATATCAGTTACCACAGTTTAGTTAAATAATAGTCTCCAATAACCCAGTTCAACTTTTAATTACCATAGTGTATTAACTTTGAATAACTGTACAAAATTTGTGGTGAGCTATTCGGTCCACAAATTACTACATAAGTAAGAGTTATGGACCATGATCAGTAAGTAATCACATAGCTTATCTCAAAGTCTGCCAGCAACTGGCCACTGGGCATCTGTTTGTTACTCAGTGCATGCACAGACAGCAAAGTGTGTAACTGTGTTGTCTTCCTGTCTCCCAATGATAAACCCACTTGACATTTCACAAAAATAAATAATTGAAAGAGGGAACTGACCAAAGATGGAAAAAAAGTAATAATTATGACAAAATACAAAAAGTATACAAAAATAATGCCGAAAGTGAAATTGGAACTGGTTGTAACCAAAAGGATGAACGTATCCTGAGGAAAAAATTAACATTAATGGAAGTCTCAGAGATACTGCATGACTTTGGAAATGCAAAGTACTGTATGAAATGCTGAAAACTAATACAAATTTAGAAAAACATATGACAATTTGGCAAGACATAGAAGAGATGCATGCTCCATATCTTAAGTTACACAATGAGAAGGGGCAAGTACCATTGAAATACGGTACAAACTACAAACTACTCAAAGCTACTCTTTGTTTGTACAAACTACAAACTACTCAAAGCTACTCTTTGAGCTCTGTATGAATACAACACCTTAATTCTCAAATTTTCTTTTTTACAAACTACAAACTACTCAAAGCTACTCTTTGAGTAGCTACTCTTGATAAGCTTTGTATGAATAAAACACCTTAATTCTCAAATTTTCTAATGTTTTAAATTATTTAGGTAATTTTAAATTGTTATTTAAATTATTATTTTACATTTTTGGTATATTTTTAAGGGTGTTATATTACCCTTTTTTCCATTTCCCTATATATTTATGACCAGTAATAAGAGTTAATGGTTTCATAAAAAAATTTAAAGATCTCAGAAAAGTATTAAATTTCCAACTGATAATATTAAGATGCACTTTCAGCTCTCATTATCATTTATATAGTACTTCAAAGTATACCATGCAAAAATTGTGGTATTTAAATCTTTATCTACAAAACAGTTTTGTATACGGTGTAAGGTGATGGTCCATTATTTTCTTCTTTGGACAGCCAATTAGTTTATGCCAAAATCCTTTCATTAACTTTTCCCATGGAACTGAACACTATGTTGTCATATACTAACTTCTCAATACATACCAGAATTTGAATTCTCATTCTCTACTTATTCTACTCATCTATTTTCTATTCTTCAATTGTTTACATATTTTTATGGTTTAAATTGTGGGAAGGCAAATCCCCCTTTCACTATTCTCTTGCATAGTTTTCTTATCCATTCTTCAACATTTCACTGTCTTAAACTGCTAACACTATGTTAACTAATAACAGTAGTAACAGGAATCCTGATCTATATCCTATTTTTATTGGGGAGGGCTTCAGTGTTTCTAGCATTTAAAATTATTTCTTACTGGTTTTCAAACATTACTCTTTATTATATTTAGATAATTTCCTTCTATTCTTATAGAGTTTTTATTAGAAATGGTGGTTGATTTTTATCAAATGCCATCTTTAGCATCTACTTAATATAGGCTTCTTATTATATAGATGTCTGTCCAAATGTTTAACCAACATTGAAACCCTGTAACAGCTGCTTCATTGTAAGGATTTTTTACATATATTGCCAGATTCTATTTCTTAATATTTAAATTTTTGCATACATAGTCTTTCATATGTGTAACTGGCCTACAGTCTTCTATTTTGACATTGTTATGTTTTGATATTAAAGTTATTTTGGCCTTATAAAATGAATTTGGGAGCTTTCAATTTCATGGTCTGTAGAGTAACAATACTTTTAAAAATCGAACTAGTATCTGCTTAAACTTTTCTTGGTTCAGTTTCGGTAATGTGTATTTTATATAGAAATCCACTATTTCCTCAGTTTCAAATTTGCTAAATTGACAAAATCCTCTTCTGCATGTGTGACTGTATCTACGTGTGTATAGGATTATAGGAACTTTAAAAAAATTATGGAAGGGTACAAACTACGTTAATAAGGATTTCCTAGAGGGGTTAGGGTGTATGGAGGAATGTCCATGATAAAAACATGTAAAATGGTCCCTCTTGTGCAAAATTATATTGGAATGCACAACAACATGCATGAACGCACAGTAACTAATTGTTATTAAACAATGATGGAATTCTAAGAAACTTATCCAAAAACTCCATTTTCAACTAGGCCTTAAAAAACCCCTTCAAAACCCTTAACCTTAAAAAGTGTATCTATATTTCTATTCACTGTTTTAAAGTCACAGAATTATTGCATTAGATTTAGAAAGACTATTGAGATATTTTGTTGGACCTCCTCATCTGATAAATTATGCCCTAAAACCATACGAAGTATTATGTAGAAAGTATTTTCTCCTGGTCTGTAGCTTGCCTTTTTAGCATGCTTTTCACCATAAAAAGGTTATCTGTAGTCAAATCCATCAGTGTATCTTTAATGGTTTCTAAGTTTGTGTTTCCCTTAGAAAGCCTTCTCCATTGCAAAGCATATGTCTATGAAAAGAAAATTCTCAAACCTCCCCAGTTATCAGCAATATAAAGATGAAAAGCAATAAGGAGATATTTCACCATATAAAATGGCAAAAATTATAAAACTTTAAAAACAAGTGCTGTAGAATGTTTATGAATAGAGACATTTGGAGGCCAATTTGGCAATATGAACATTCTACATAAGCATCCACTTTGAACCAAAATTTCTGGTTCCAGAAAATAATCCTAGACACATACATGCAAAGATATCGATATAAGTGTATTCTGAACTAAACTGTAATCCAAAATACTGCGAACAACCTAAATGCCACTAATAGAAGATAGTTTAATAAATTATGATATATCCATGCTAAGGAATGTTATATTTAAAAAAAAAATGAAGTAGCTTTGAAAATAGACATGAAATGATGTCCAGGATATATTATTAGGTTAAACAAAATAAGCCACAATAATATGGATTATATTATTCCACTATTTAAGTATACACATATAAATCAATTACATTTGTTTAAGTATATACGAAAGTATCTAGAAGGATACTCAGTTTTTTAACTAGTTACCTCTGGAAGAAAGAATGGAACAGGATAAGGAAGATAGTATCTTTGTATTGCTTCACTTTTTAAATAACAAGAATGCTATCTTTATAACTTAAAAAAATAGTAAAGGGAAAAAATGAAAAGAGACTAGACACTAGTCTCTTAACACTATGTACTGGCGAGTTAAGAAAAACTAGTCAAATAGAAGTATTATTTGTATCTGACTTAAAAGATGCTTCCAGTATCTAGAAAACTTCGTTAGAACTGAATTTCGAAGGATGCTAATGTTTAAATGACATTTCTATGGATATGCTGACACCAGTGACCTCATCCCAACCAGCGACTTCACTGGCTCCTCGTATCAAAAACCCTACAAGCAGATTAAATACTAGAGTCCAATTTCTGGGTGTTGTATATCACAAAAAATATTAAAACTGATCAAAAGTAAAACAGACATGTTTCGAAGATGTTTATTAACTATTTAAATGTTCCTTTGGAGAAACTTTTCTGCAGACTTCTTAAAAATATATATCCACTGGACTAAGAAAAGTTTATTTCCAGGTAAATTTCACTGTAAGCAAGCGTAGGCAATCTTCATTGCTTCAAGAACTTAAAAATCTTCTAGGATCTTCTTCTTTGAGAATGTTCACTTCCAAGACAATGTTCACCAATACCTCTGAAAGTACTTGAATGAAGAAAGCTGAGAGTAGAGCATAAACACAATAAATGAATTTTGTTAGTTATTATGGGGTATTATGATTAGCACGGATGTAAAAAATAGAAGGACTATGTATGAAACATAACCTCTATTTTATAATTTTTTCTCACAATCAAAAGACTTAGAATGTGCCTCCTAACACACACACACACACACACACACACACAGGAGCATGAACCAACTGAAAGAGCTCCCAATGGCCAAAGCTGGAACAATCTGAGCAACAAAATAAAGTAGCACCTGCTTGTAATGCAAAGTATAAACTATCCATGAATCCATACTGATATAAAATAAATGGCTGAATAAATAAATGGGGGAGAAGAGAAAAATCTCCCACGTAGAAGAATTCCAAATAGTTTATCTAGATTCTGCCCTCAGGGAGGCAGAGCATAACGTCCACTCCTTAAGTGTGGGGTACACACAGTGTTTCCTTCCAAAAAGTACAGTATGGAAAGGCGGGCAGAGTTAAAGAATAATTTCCCAAGTGGAGAAACCTGACAAACACTAATAAACTAAGGTGACTAAGGTAAATATCAACAGTGTTAAGTCATGTTGACGATATATACCTTTGATGATGTCATGACAATGGTACTTTACTTCTGTGGTCTTCTTGCCAAAGAACACTAATACCAGCCTAATCATGAAAAAAACAGGACAAATTCTAATTGAGTGATATTCTACACAATATATGACCATCACTCCTAAAACCTGTTAATGTTACCAAAAACAAAAAAAGTTTGAGAAATAATCACAGCTCAAAGAAGTCTACGTAATGTATATCCTAGATGGGATCCTGGAACAGAAAAAAACATTAAGATAAAAACTAAGGAAATCTGGGCCGGGCTCGGTGGCTCACGCCTGTAATCCTAGCATTCTGGGAGGCCGAGGCGGGAGGATCGCTCAAGGTCAGGAGTTTGAAACCAGCCTGAGCAAGAGCGAGATCCCCGTCTCTACTAAAATAAAAAAAAAAAATAGAAAGAAATTAATTGGCCGACTAAAAATATATAGAAAAAATTAGCCGGGCATGGTGGCACATGCCTGTAATCCCAGCTACTTGGGAGGCTGAGGCAGGAGGATCGCTTGAGCCCGTGAGTTTGAGGTTGCTGTGAGCTGGGTTGACGCCATGGCACTCTAGCCTGGGCAATGGAGCGAGACTCTGTCTCAAAAAAAAACCTAAGGAAATCTGAATAAAGCATGGACTTTAGTTAATAATAATAAATGAACATTGGTTCATTAATTGTAACATGTATCATAAAAATGCAAAATATGACTGATGGGAAACTGCCTGTGAGCTATATGTGAACTCACTGTACTATCTTCACAATGTTTCTGTAAAATTAAAAATATTCTGGCCTGGTGCGGTAGCTCACGTCTGTAATTCTAGCACTCCGGGAGGCCGAGGCAGGAGGATCACTCAAGGTCAGGAGTTCAAACCCAGCCTGAGCAAGAGCAAGACCCTGTCTCTACTAAAAACAGGAAAAAATCAATTGGCCAACTAAAAATATATAGAAAAAATTAGCCAGGCATGGTGGCGCATGCTTGTACTTCCAGCTACTCGGGAGGCTGAGGCAGGATTGCTTGAGCCCAGGAGTTTGAGGTTGCTATGAGCTAGGCTGACGCCATGACACTCACTCTAGCGAGTGAGACTCTGTCTCAAAAAAAAAATTAAAAAATTAAATAAAACTATTCTAATAAAAACAATTTTTAAGACATTTTTAAAAATCCTTCATTATTATGTCCATTTTACACTCAATATTTGGCTATTTTTACATGAAAGACCAACAGTGAACTAAACTTTTTAAAATAATAAAAAGATTAATATGGCTGGCTATGCATTATTCTAAACATAAGAATTTTTTATACAATTCAGAAAATTAACATGCAAACTGACATTCTAAAAGCTAATCTTGACATAAGTATTTTCTAAGAACTTTAAATAGTAATCTAAATTTCAAGTTAACATTGTTGCAAGCTAGAGTTGTTTTTCAAGTACTGTTTCTAGCAAAGTACAAAATGATCAAAATATCCAGGAATAAATTACCCAGGCATATTTTATTTGGCTCATACAGTCTTTAGGGTCTTATTCCCCTAGACTTTTTTAATGAGTTGCCAATATAATGATGATGTACAACTAGAATACTGAATTTACAAAACCATACATGCCAAAGGTTCCAGTCTTACCCTATTTGTTTACACTATGAACCTTTGCTGCTAATGTAATGTGGGAGTAGACTGGGAAAAAAATGAGTTCAAGCTTTCAGAGGAACTATTAGTTCAAGAATATAGGAACAACTATAACAAAAGACTAGACTCAACAGCAACAAAGGGCTTGCCTCTTTGGAGATCCTTCTACTCCAAATTCCCCAACTTACCCATGTTTTCCCATTTTTATTATCTGCTTGAAATCTTATCTACTTGAGATACATTCACACAGCATCATAAATTAGATCATTTTCTTCAACAGCTGAGAGTTCCTTTGTACTTACAGGACAGGAGGTTTGCGTGAGGATGCAAAGCGTACTCACATAAGTTTGAGAACATTGGGTACTTGGGAAAGGGGCCTGGAGAAGGGGAGAGAGTAAAAATGAAGTGCTAAGGCATGCCCAAAACAAAACTATTATTTCTGAACTTGACAGTGGTCTTTCCTGCATGGCATGCTGTTCCTAGAATACAAAGTCACATTAAAGTAAACACTGTGAATAAAAAAAAAAAAAAACTTGTGTAATTAGTCTGTGAATTTTACCTCTGTTATAACCAAAAAAAGTATGCTTGGAGGCTTTTTTGTATGTTAATGAGTTTACTGACTGATGGCTGGCAGCCCCTAGGTAGCTTCAGAATGGGGGCTGGTCACCAGGCAGACAAAAGCATGTTTAGAAGCTTGGGACTTTCAAGCCCACCCCTTCAACCTCCAGGGAGGGGAAAAGGGGCTGAAGGTTAAGTTGATCACCATTGGCAAATAATTTTATCAATGGTGTCTATGTAGTGAAGCCTCCACAAAAACCCTAAAGGACTGGGTTTGGGGAGCTTCTGATAGCTGAACATGTGAAGGTTCCTAGAGGGTGGCATGCCTTGGGAGGGCACAGAAGTTCCCAGAGCCATCTCTTCATCTCTATCCTTTGTAATATCCTTTATAGTAAACCAGTAAATGAAAAAAGAGTATGCTTGAAGTTCTAGAAGAATACAAAGGGTACACCAACAAAATGAAAATTACTGTATTAATTAAATTTCCATACTGTGTTAACTGAAGTAGTGCAGATCATAATCCCCAAAACACAATCCCCAATGCTAAAATCTGAAAAGATCAAAATCCCTAGCATCTAAAATCTTTAAAATCACAATCCTGAAAGATTAAAATTCTGAAATGTTGAACTCCCCAAAGTAAACACTAGGGAAAGAATTAGTACATTTTTGGTTGTTTGCAGGATAGTTGTTATCATATTAGTTGCATCATGTTAGATGCAACTATAGCCTTGTTATTGTCTGTATTTGAAAATTAAGTATGGTTTAAGGAGATGCATATGAGCACAAAGTTGACAAGGTGTGGACTTGTGGACTTAATTTTAGGTGTCAACTAGATTGAATTAAGGAATATCTAGAAACCTATTAAAATATTATTTTGGGTATATCTGTAAGGGTGTTTCCAAAGGAGATTTGTGTGTGAATCTGAGTGGACTAGGTAGGGGAAGATCTGCTCTCAATGTTAGTGGGTACCATCTAATTAGCCAGGGGCCCGGAAAGAGCAAATACAGGAGTATTGGTCTCTCTCTCAGAGCTGGGATGGGCTTTTCTTCTGCTGCCTTGGACATCAGAATTCTAGGCTTGCCAGCCTTTCTTTGGGCTCCAGCCGTTAAACTAGCTGATCTCCAGGGTCCCTCAGACAGAGCTTTCCTGGTTCTCAAGACTTATTGAGGTCGCCTGTCTTGGACTTGTAACATGGAAGGGAGTCTTAGCATAAGTAGCTCCATTTTGCTTCTGACCCTCTGTGGTAATATCCTTTAGGTTAAAAGCTTCTGCTTAGCTCTATATGTAGGCTAGAAAAAAAGATGGGCTAGAAGAAAGAAAACTATCCCCTTCCCAAAACAAACTCCTGAGAAGATGAGAAAAGCATACACACTATGCTTAAACATAATACTATGTTAAAGATTTGTAGGAATATTCTGATCCAAACTTACATCCTCCAAACTTAACTGACCAAGAACACAGAAGTTTTACAACTTCTTGGACCCTTGCTGATGTCCAGATGTCTGCAGTCCTCAATTACGACTTGCAACCCAGCCCTCCTTTTCCCCCTCCCTTAAGATAAAAAGGAGTCTAAAATTCATACTAATTTAAGATGGTTCTTTAGAACATTTGTCTGCCAGCTTCTCGGTTTGCTAGCTCTCCAAACAGAAGTCACTTTCCTTGCCCCCACATCTTGCCTCTTGATTTACCGGCTGTCCTGTGGTGAATGGTACGAGCTTTAACTCAGTTATAGACTGAGCCGTGCTAACAGAATCCCCAGGGTTGCCAGTTTGCATACAACCTGTCATGGGACTTCTCAGCCACCATAATCTTGTTAGCCAATTCCCCTAATAAATCCCATGTTATATATCTATATACATATCCTATTGGTTCTATTTCTCTGGAGAACCCAGACTAATACCAGATTTGGTATTAGAGAAGCCAAGTACTATTACTTCTTACTGTATTCCTTCCAGTGGAAGAGAGACAATGTAGCGGAAGAGATTTGTGAAACTGCTCCCTCAAAAAAAGGCTTTGATAAATTAAGCGTACTAGGCTACTTAATGGTAAAAGATAAATTTTAAGAGCTAATTATTACTGGTGCTGTGAAAGCAGAAAATCACTTAATTGCAATGGCTGAGCAATCACCAGACTGTCAAACGGATAGCATATACTTGAAAAATTTGTAGACCGCAATACTCTCCAAATGTAAGTGCAAGTGTTTAGAAGATTACAGAAGTAAAAATGCAGGCAAAAAACACTAATACAAGAAATCTCCCCTGCCAAATTATTCAATCATGTATTACTTCTGCCCCTTCACACATAGCACCAACTCACTAGGCTATTCCGTCTTTGCATCATTTCCAATACTAAAGGTATAAATCATGCAGACTTTTAGAGAGTTCTAATTAGCTTTATGCACTTTTTCACAAATTGGACTCCACAAAAGTACACATTACAATGTTGACTTTTTGTATAAGCATTGTGCATGTACGTAAAAACACTGAAACATCCTCAATAAATGAAGAGATGCCCTATTTGTACACCTGCATTTGTGACAGACATAATCTCTTGAAATCTCAACTCTTTGGGTGACTGTGTATGTGGTGGTGACCCACCATGATTTTTGACTGGTCTCATCAAAAGACTTAGTTGGACTATCCATCATAGTATTTCAGATGATTGCAGTTATAAAGCCAGGTGCACACAATTAACCGACCATAGTGATATTCATTACACTTTTTGACCTATTGTCTGCTCATAACTGTTATACCCATGAGACCATCATTAGTATACTTGTTTATGCCTGCAAAAATATATATATTATTGCCTATATATTGTATTAAGTGGCCTATGAAGTGTTCTGTGGTGTCTTTATGTTTTTCAAATAAATTCCCCTTTAAAAATGTAAATAAACATCTTTTAAAAGTTTTTTTATGTTATTTTTTCCAGAATTATATTTTTTGGATTTTGATTTTTCAAGCTTCTGTTTTTTGGGATTTTAGACTTTAGGGATTTTGATCTTTCAGGATTTTGACATTAGGGATTATGGCATTTGGGACTGTGTCTTTTAGGATTATGGCCCTAACCCAACTGAAGGGGACGTTTTTTAAAAAAATTAACTTCTTAGTAAGATATAATATGCTTAGATTTCATGTTACATTTTCTTGCCAGTGCCAGCCTACAAGGAAAAAAATGTATTTGACAGCAATATATATTTTAAATTATTTTACTCCCTGTTATTTTAACTGTTGCAAAGCATTCTATTTTCCTTTAAGGTAATAAGATTCAGCTCCTTGTAGTTACAAACTTTCTCTAGTATATGACAACCTTCCTGAATCTCAGGTGTCAAAGACTTGAATAAAAGACCATTCTTTCAATTGTAGGGGTAAAAATTCCTATTTGTAGTTTTATGGAAAAGCAATATTTTTTTCTTTTCAGAAACATTGTTTTCACAGTAATTATAACCTAAGTTTAAAAAACAATTGGCTCCTACACAGAAAACATCATCTGCTTTTTAAAAATTACGTAAAATACTAACTGGATGAATGCTCCATTGGGAAAATTATCATCTACAGAGCCAGCAAGACCAGTTTTCTCTTCAGTAGTATCTCTACCCAAAATTGTCACAAATAGTAAAGTTAAAGCAGCAAAACTAGAAGGTAAAAAACCTCAAATAGATCCTGACGTCTTGCCGTTTTATTGACTTTTTAAAATATATAATTTATTTAATATGATACGCAGATTCGTTACTTCTGTACTAATGTAAAGAATACCAGATACAGCAAATTTAACAAAGTTTGCTTTAGAATCAATAATCTGATAGTAAATTTACTTTTACTCTTTCCTCCTTCAATTTCTATAAACATATTATGACCACCTTTTTAAAACACATATCATAATTTCAAAGAAAAAGCTATAACTAGGGTGCACAAAAGCCAGAAATGAAAGTCAGTAATGCAGTAACCAATGAATTGAGAACAAATCTTAGAAATGAAAGCAATATTAACAGAACACTTTAATCAACTATATAGAAATAACGGCAGACATATAGTAAATGTTATTGAACATACAAGAGGAATCTTAAAATTAGCAAAGTTAGGGTTTTAAATATACACAAGAAAACCCAAATATGAAAATGATGAATACAAACATATTAGATGTCTACAAATAAACCATTTAGCAAGTCAGCACTAATACATTAGTCACAATAACTCTTCTCCCTGTCTCACCAGCCCCACATCCTCTGAAGTGTGGGCGTGCTTTTCTTTTAACCCAACCTCCTACTTGGGGAAATTTTTGAAAGATAATTTACATGACTGTCATTTGCTAATTTATTTAAAAGGAAATAACCAAGTGGAAAATTTTTGAACTACCAAGTATGCTAATAACTTAATAGGATTGAAAAGTTCTCATTAGATGTTTCCTAATTGTTTAAATTAAGATATAATAGATTTTTAACTATGAAAACACACTTACACAATTATTCTCACACCTCAACTACTTTGGGGATCAATGACTTTTAAGGACCATTCCTGCATAGTTATATCCCACTAAAATGAATAACTGCATTTACAACCAATGTATTTTATTTATTACTATTTTTTGGTAAAGAAGGGATCTCAGGATGTTGCTCACACTGGTCTCAAACTCCTGGCCTCAGGGAATCCTCTTGTCTCAACCTCTCAAAATGCTAGGATTACAGACACAAGCCCCTGGGCTCAGCTGTATTTTATTTTTTAAAAAAGCTAGTTTCCATTGACCATCAGTGAACCAAATATGCTGTGTATATGGCAGGGGGAAAAGCGCTGGTACTAATCCACAATTTTCAAGCATGAGGACAGTATGCAATTTAACTCAGCCCACTGCATCTCTAGGGGCCAACAAAAAACAGGAAGTACACAGTAATTTGAAGCTAATATTTTACTTTTCTGTGCCTCAGTATTCTCATATATAAATAGGGATTGTAACCACCTATTTCAGAGGATTGAGCTAATATTCTCTCTTTCTCAGACACACAAATATCATGCACAGATTTAATGGATTTGGACACACAGTCAGCATTTAATAAATGTCAGTTAATAAGAGTACTACTTACTGCATATCATACATTCATATTTGCTTTATAAGAACTGTGTGCTAGGCTGGGCGCGATGGCTCACGCCTGTAATCCTAGCACTCTGGGAGGCCGAGGTGGGCGGATCGCTCAAGGTCAGGAGTTCGAAACCAGCCTGAGCAAGAGTGAGACCCCGTCTCTACTATAAGTAGAAAGACATTAATTGGTCAACTAAAAATATATACAAAAAATTAGCCAGGCATGGTGGCGCATGCCTGTAGTCCCAGCCACTTGGGAGGCTGAGGCAGAAGGATTGCTTGAGCCCAGGAGTTTGAGGTTGCTGTGAGGTAGGCTGACGCCACAGCACTCACTCTAGCCTGGGCAACAGAGTGAGAC
>CAUYRT010026822.1:0-102391 GCA_963574885.1 Lepilemur ruficaudatus
TGGGGTGAGCACTGTGGAGGGGAGGGGAGTGCTTGAAGTGTAGATGGGGAAGGGAATTAGCAGTCTCAAAAAGGGGAAGGAAATCCCCTAAAATTGAGTTATGTGAATAGCTGTACAACTTGGTAAATTTACTAATAATCACTGAATTGTACACTTAAAATGGAGTAAAGGCATGATATGTAAAAAAAATTAATAAAAAAAAGAAATCTTTTCAATTAATGAAACGTATTGTCTTTTTGTATAAAACACTACGATCAATGGAAGTTGAATCAATGCTTACTTTCAAGAGGTTTTTTTTTTTTTTGGAAGACTAAAGATAAACATCTGCAAAAACCAAAATGTACCTAGGAAATAGCATATTGAAAAGTTCTAATTAATTAAAGTCATGCTAAATACATACATTATATAATTATGCATAGTAGGTATTTAAGAAAACAGGAGCCAACGTCTCCCCATCTGCATTTACCCCCAAAGCACCCTCCAGTATCTCCCGGTACTGAAGAGGCTCCTATTGTCTTGGAGAAGCAACAACAAGGCAGAACACAGACAAGAGAGGGGTGTGAGAGTCAATTTTATGTATCACCTGGCTTGGCCACAATGCCCAGATATGTGATCGAACATTATTCTGGTTGTTTCTGGGAGGGTATTTTGGATGAGACTAACATTGAAATCAGTGGAGTACAGAGAAAGCAGATTGCCCTTCACAATGTGGGTGGGCTTCGTTCAATCAGGTGAAAGTCTGGCTAGAACAAAAGACATAGGGAAATAGGGGGGATGGACAATAGGGACGATCTGTCACCCATTTCCAGATAGAAAGCCTGTGCTCTCCCGGATAAGCATAACTAGGAGCAGCAGACATATCTGTATGGAATATCTGGCTAGAAAGACCAGAATTACCTGCTCTGGAGACTGGTTTGGGAACACTATAGGAATCTTCTGGGTCTCAGACATGGCACAGAGAGTTGGCAGACTTGAAAAGGGCTGGATGTTAAGAATAAAGGAAGATGCACAGGGACCTGTCTCAACTATTAACCAGAAGTCAGATGAGAATGAAGACATCACTAGGACGCATCATAAGAGCTGAGCACCCCCCTCCTCTTTCCTAATTTTGTGCTAGGTAATGTCCCATACTTATACACAATCCCTGGGCATGGAGGAAAGTGACCCTGAGTTGACTGAAATTAAGTTTCTACCACCTGGTAGAATGAAAGCTCAAAATAGAAATTAGGTTAAGTTATAGGAAAAAAGTGACATTGCCCTTTCCTACACACCTGAGTTTCATGGTCTGTTACACTTGTAAGTAAGGAGGCAGTATGGAAAGAAGGAGGGATGGGTTTAAGAGACAGGGGCTCCAGCCCAGAATGAGTCCATCCTAATTCTGGGAAGTCCTTTAGAGCCTTTGAATTCCTCAAATGTCAAATGAAGAAGTTAGACTAGAATTTCCCTGCCCGAAGCAAGGATTTTTCTATTTCTTGCTCTACATTGTTAGTGATACAAAACTATAAAGGGAAGCATCCAGCTTAGAAGGAAGCACTGCTGTCCAAAATGATGCTAGATTTTGCATTTACAAGGTTTCTAGCTCACAGCCAGTGCACAATGAATATATATTTAAGTGAAATGAAGCAAATCCCAGAGTTCAGTGTTGAAATTGTCCTTGAGGTCTATGTCACCCAGGTCTGTCTCACTGTTCTGGTTGGTGAGCAGGTAATGATCAGTTCTCTCTAACAATAGACAATGGGGCCAATGAAAACACATCAAATTCATTTCTCTGCTACATGCTAAGCAATATCAAATGTCTTCTATTTGTGACCCTGATGATAGCTGCTTCAAAATTTAAAGAAAAAGAACAGAAAGAGGAAGCATAAAAAAATTCCTCTCTCTTCCCTCTGCTAGGGAAAGTATTTATCCATACCCCTCTTTGATAAGATGGGAAAAAGAGACCAGCAATTATACACCTATTCAACCAAAGGAATGATGATGGGAGGGGCACAGAACAGTGGAGTAAACCTTACATATATCCATCCCTACCTGCCACATTTTTTAAGCAACTTTTCTAGAGCTTACAATCACACACCATTTGTATCACTCACAAAGGTGTTAGCAACTTTAGTAAAACTCAAGGCACACACTATAAAAATCATGTGTCATGTTCTGAAATCCATCGAGAAAGACAACAAAGGAGAAGTTCTCTGGCCATCTAAAGGGCAGAGCTGTCTTGGCACTCTGTCATTTTATAGAAAACATCCTACCCTGGAAAAGTCTCTGCGTGTGGTCAAAAAGCTCTAATAGTGCACAGTGCATGGCTAGATAGCCCAGGATGCATTTGAGGAGCAAAGAGCTCTAGCAGACAAGCTGCTCTAGCAGACAGCCCACATAAAACAAACAGCTAACAGCAACCAATAAGTCCACCCACACAGCCAGGCCCTTGAGAGCTTGCACATGACGTTTCTCCGCAGACAGCTCCGACAATGTGAGATGCAGCTCAACCAATCCTCCCTCCTACCCAGCACTTGTCTTTAAGGAAGAGAAACAATGGAAAAATTCAAAAAGAAGCAACATCACATCTCTTTGTTAGGTATATGGGGTATGTAGCGATACAACTGCAAGCCCAAGGACAAAAGTTGACCTTTGGGTTTGGAGGCGGATGAACGTTTTAGGAGGCTCCCAGCGGCTCCCCCAGCTCTACCTTTCAGAGAACTACAGGTGCTCCTGATTATTAAGGCCAAATGACTTCTCAGACCTGAGCTGCCTCGCTACACCATTTTCTCTGATAATTCCCACCAGGATTCAGATGGCTTCCCTTTAATTCTCAGAGCTGCCACCTGCCCATTATCCATCAAGAGGGTTCTTTTCTCTCAAGACTGAAACTCCAGTATGCTCAGGTCCCCCTCTCCTTGCTGTCCTTGAAAATAAGTCCCCAGGCCATTCCCACTGTTGCTAGATTAAACACTAGGAGGACAGGGGAGGGCAGAGTCCCAAACACCTGAGGCAGTTCTTAACTCCCTTTCTTAGATAACACCCAGGAGCTTAAGTGGTCTCCAGTATTCTCCTATTATTAATGAAGCGAAAGTCCTTTCAATTCCCATGCATCTCTATACTATGCTAATCTCTGTTTTCAAAGAAAGCCCATTTTACTAGATACTATTACACCCTGAAGACATAATGAGGAAAAAAGCAATTCCTGTCAACTGGAGCACAGATTTCTAAGGCTCTTCAGAAAGGAAGATATTAATCTTGAAGGGCTCTCTGCTGAGATAGGTCATTTCTATGCACTATTTTCCAATTAACTACTTCAATGACTTTTAATAGGCTGATCACTACTGTTTTGTTCTTCCTTGGTAATGCTTCTTGAAATATTAGATTTCTATTGATGGATGATACCTGTGCCCTCACCACAAATACCAGCAACGCCCCGCAAAGAAGAGTTAGGATAGTGCACAGAGAACTAAATGAACAGTCTGACTTCACAGCGGCCACCATCATTTCTTTCCTGTCCTCTGTCCTGAACCGAGGAGGCAGCAACGAGCAATGAATGTGTGTGTCATGTGGTTCCGCACTCAGAAGTACTACTACTAACCCAAGTCAAACAAGCTTCACATATTTATGCAGCACTTTCCTTGGCTGGCAGACTAAACTGCTTCTTAAGATTTGCTCGTACACTTCCACAATTTTCCTGCCAGAAAATATTATTAGCTCCACTTAATATTCAAAGATAGTAAAGCATTGAAAAATTTGCTTGGCCAGGGCCTTCCGAAACGGAATGAAGATCGCTGCTCTGCCAGACCCCAAGGCAGCGTACAAAGGTGGATTTCATGGGAGGCTGTACAGACTAGTGGTTGGGAGCCAGACTGCCAAACCTTAACCCCTCCTCTCTGTATGACTTTGGGAAAATGACTCAATCGTAGTCTGGCTCAGTTTCCTCATGTGCAAAATGGAATCAATCATAGGTTTCTTATAAAGATTAAATACATTCACGAGTGGAAAGTGCTGGGATCTGGCACACGGTAAAGGATCCATAAATGTTAACCATTATTATTGCTCTCTAGCATCAGGGTAATTATTATCCACAAAGCTTTCCATATCAGAAAGATTTAAGCCAACTCAGAAGACAAAGATACAGATGCTTGAAAATGATGGTCCAGATAACATTTTTTTCCAAGCCCAGCTGCAGCAGCCACTTAACTAGGCTTCCTGTCTCCAGACTTGTCACCTCTTACCATCTCTCTTCACTTTGGAGAGATTCATCTTTCTAAAACATGAACCTAATCCAGTCACTTCCCTCAAGGGCTCTGCACTGACCTAACAGTGGAAATCCGAAAACCCTCCCCGTTCCCAAGACCCTTCACAGCTGGGGCTCCTGCCTGCTTTCCTAGCCTCTCTCACCATCCCCCCTTTGAACTTGACACTCCCAGCATGCCCAGTGTCTTCCAGCTCCTCCAGCCTGCCACACCCTCTCTCACCTATAGGCTTCCACATGTGCTTTCTCTTTGGCTGAAAACTTCTTTCATTTCCATCTCCACCTCTCCTTGATACCTCATGACTCAGCTTTACAGTCACTTCTTCTAAGAAGTCTTGGCTGATGCTTTAGAGGAGGTTAGCACACACCCCCCACCCCAAAGCACTGTATTTCTTTGTCATAATTAATCAAGTTATTGCTTGTCTACTTTCTCTGCTAAACTATAAATCCCTTGTTCACCAAGTATTTAGCATTATATCTGGCACAAAGTAAAAACACTCAGTAACTCTTTGTTGGAAGAATGGCAAGCTCAGTTGGTATGGGTGAAACAGAAGCGAACTTGCGGGATGAGTTAGACATGGGTTAACTTCAAAGTTCAAATTTAATAGCCTCCTCTCTCCCTAATCTCCCAGACTCTCTCCCCTAGAATTCTCAAGAAACTTCACTGACTTTTAGTGGTAGACTCTTACAATATTTAAACTGATTTTTGCTATAGCAGGGGTAATACAAAATGGTTTGTAAAAGGCTGATGGAGCTGATGACTGATTAGATTTAGAAATTAAGAGTGAAGATGAGTAGTGAGTCTTTGCTGTGTTGGTACATAACATTGACAGTCTGGTAGAACGTATCAATCATTCCTTTTCCATGTCCTTCAAAATAAAAATATACAATATCTATAATATTTTATATGTAATTTTATATTAAATTTCCAGGAATTGATTTTGCTCAGGTTAAGAAATCCGGTACCAAAGACTTTAAATGACAAATCAAGGACACAAATTTCCAGTGTAGTGTGTGACAATGAAAAAGATTTCTGTCATAGGTTTTGAAACCTATATTATAGCAGGTCCTTGATTATCATTATTTTGACATTGTTTTGTTATAACATTGATGAAGAAAAATTAATTCCTGGCCTGAGGCCTTGTCTGTGTGGAGCTTGTACGTTCTCCTACTTCTGCGTAGGTTTCCTCCCACATGCCCAAATTTTGTACCTTAGGTGAGTTGGCGTGTCTACACTGTCACAGTTGGAGCGAGTGTGGGTGTGTGTGAGTGCGCCCTGTGATGTAACGTGTGCTGTCCAAGGTTGGTTCCTGCCTTGTCCCCTGGCTGTTGGGATGGGCTCAGGCTATCAGTGACCCTGAACCGTAATAACTGAATAAATAATTATCTTGTTTTTAATAATCTTTCTTAAATGTATGTATTTCACTGTTTAATATCAGAAGTGTTTTAGGTCTTTATTTAGAAGATTGGTGATGGTTTGACAAGAAATTGGCCTGTAGGAAAATTGATATCCTTATAAGTGGTTTCATTTAAAGTCTCGGTTTGCAAGAACCTATCGATGACGTTAAGTGAAGACTTACTGTACTTTCTTCACCCCAGAGAATAGTTTCAACTGAATACAATGAGAATAATAATTTTTCATACATTCAATAAAAATAAGTAAAAAATATACCCTGATATTTTCATTGGAATATGACTCTCAATCTATTCTATTTTAAAAACATAATTCCAGTGAGTTTTCATGAACCAGCTGGGACATAGCTAGCTCTATGGACAATAAAGAGATTTTGAAATGTAAAATTTAAAGGGCAAAAATTCAGGGTTAGGAATTCAGAAGAGAGGTAGAAATGCAAAAAGACAAGTAGAATAGCAAAACAAAAATTCAATGACTGGAGACCTCTTACAGTCCATTCTAATTTAAGTGAGTCTGGTATAGACATAACAATTTGTCTCAATTAAACTTGGAAAAGGATCACAGTGAGTAAGAGACAGAGAGAGAAGGAGTCCAGAGGGAGGGACTCAGAGACACTAAACATAATTCTATTATTTCCATTTATATTTTAAAAATAAAGGTCAAAAACGGTCATTCTCCCTATTTGATTCTTAATGAATCCACAGGAGTGGTCCTAATCAATCATTTTTCAAGTACAGTGGTTTCTCCTTTATCTCCAGTTTCACTTTCCTTGGTTTCAGTTACTCACAATTGAGCATGGTCTGAAAATATTACATAGAAGATTCCAGGAATAAATAATTCATAAGTTTTCAGTGGTACACAGTTCTGAGTGTGATGAAATATCTTGCAGCCCCACTCTGTCCTACCCAGGGCTTCAATCATCCTTTTGTCTAGTCTATCTATGATGTATATACTACCTGCGTGTTAGTCACTTAGTAGCCATCTCAGTTATTAGATAGAAAAAGGCATAGTCTATATAGGGTTCAGTGCTATCTGGAGTTTGAGGTGTCCACTAGAGATCTTGGAACATATCCCCCTTGGGTAAGGGAGATTACTGTAGCGGAATCCCACTTCCCCTGTCTATATTATTTCTCTAAGTGGTTGACCTTTGGCCAAAGTAAGGCAGCTGACCTCCCTGAGATTGGCACAGTATCCAGGCATCTCTGGCTTGTTGGAACTATTTTTTAAAAGTTTGTTTCTCATTAATAACTTTCATATAATCTAATTTTTGTTAAAAGAGAGGTTGTTCAAATTTAAGGACTTTTTTATATGAAAGTTGTAATGTAAACAGTTAAAGTACATTTTATCAACAAGAATTAACTATTGTAAGATCCTGGGTTAAAGACAGGCATAGGGATGGAAATATTAACAGGAAAGAATGCTTCTCACGCTCTTCTATCATAGTATGAGCCATTGTCTCCACTTTAGCAAAAAAGTCAGCCCACCATGAGATATTTGAAAAACCATTTTCTATTCGTCAATGTCAGCTTCCTATAAATATGAAATAATATTTATTCATTTATGCATAATACATAGTACATCATATCCATTGTAGATAAATGTGACTACTTATTGAACAAATAAATAATTAGGGAATAAATGACTAATTTTTTAGAAGCTTCACACTCAACTGGAATAATGGCTATCAAGTTTGACCATCTGAATTTTCCCTTGGAAACTATTTACAATTTAAACAAAATACAGGGGAAAAAAAGAATATCTTTGTGCCAGTGTCAAATAAGATTAATTTCAACCTCACTGATGGCAGTGAGGATAGTGGACAATGGAGGAAAAATTAGTTATGCTAATGATTAGAAATCTATAGCCCACTTTAGGTATATTTCTAATTATTCTGAGTCATTGTTTTTAATCTAGAGTTGATTAGAAATAGATTCCCAGAAAAACTTAAAAATAAAATTAAACCACTAAATCCATTAGTGAGACAAGAATAACGTTCAGCTGATATTCATGCCTCGCTTTCTTCTTATATTTTGAGCTCACTACTAAAAGCTTTTGCTAGTCTATTTTTTCTCACTGAAAAACCTTTTAAGACCAGAACAAAGAATATAACATTCTGTGTAGTAGGAGCTCCTTTCGAAACAATGGAAACTTTTTTCCCCACATGTTTATTCATTATATTAGGATAAAGAGAAATTCTTCATTAGAACATATTTTGTATCTGTTAAATATGAAAATAATCCAAATTTACATCTAAAATAATATTTCATGGCCTTAAATTCACAGGAGGTACTATTTTAAAATAGAAGTAAATCCTGAAACTGCTTAAGTTTAATAGAGAGATGAAAGCCAAATTTATCATTTACTCTTCTCAAACAAAAAGAGTCAGTTTTCCTCCTGTATTTGCTAGGATCTGTTAATTATCCTTTCTATAGTTAATCAGCCAGGATCTAAAGTCTAAAATTTACCGGCATTGTACTTTTGCATGCCTTTCTTACATCTAATCAATATATCCTGTTTCTATATCAATCAATCAAGTAGCCAAGTATTGAATATGTTACAGTAATTGCCAGAAATAGTGGAAAACAATAGTCTTTTCTTCAAAGGAGTTTATAATTAGATTTGGAAACAAGATTAATATGCTAATGAAATAATTAGCAAAAATAACAGAAAATATTATATAATTAAATGATACCTCTTGAAGACATAAACTGTAATTATAGAAATTTGGAGAGAGATGATGATCCAGGAAAGAAGAAAAGGTTAGTGTATACATTTTAATCATCATCATTATTACTTTGTGGCAGGTGCCTATATATTATTACTAAATTTTGCAAAATGGGTTCTTACATTGATTCCCTTTACAGCCACTGAAAGTACAGTCCAATACATAGAAATGACCATCCAAAGTCCTTATAGCTAAATAGTGGAGAGATTTAAGCCCAAGTTTGTCAAGCCTCATTTCTTTCCACATTGCAACACTGTTTCTTATGGAGTTGGGTGGATCTTGATGCTTGAAAAACTTCAGGATGCAGAGAGGAGGGGCAAGGCTATTCAGGCAAAGTGCATAGCATGAGGTCACTATGCTGGGAATTAATGGAAAGCAAAATAGTAATGACCTCTGCCTTCATGGAGTTTAAACTAGGGGAGGTGAACACCAATCAGATAAACACATTGTAAGTATTAATATAAAATTATAACTAATATAGGTGCTGTGGAGAGACGTTCATGCTATAATGAGAATGCAAATGGAAAATTGGATCTAATAAGAACGGTCAGGGAAGATTTTCATGAGATACACAGATGCGTGCATGATTACATAAGCATGGAGAAAGATACACAAGATCACACTTTAGGTGGTATAGATTGGTTATCAGGGGTGGGATAAGGGTGGACAGTGGAAAAGGAAGAAAAGCCAAGCGAAAATAGCTCTCTATGATTAAAATAGAACGTATTTACTAGAAGTTATGGAAACCATAAGCTATTGATGGTTATCTCAAGGTAGCGGGGTTTCAGGTGTTTTATGCTCTTTCTTATGATTTTCTATATTGTTTCAATTCTTTTTACAATAGTTATGCGTTATGTTATTCGTGGATGCCTTAGTCCTTTCAGGCTGCTCTAACAAAATACTTTAGACTGAGTACTTTATAAACAATAGAAATTTATTGCTCACAGTTCAAGAGGCTGAGAAGTTCAAGATCAAGGCACCAGTAGATTCGGTGTATGACGAAGATCTGTCCTCATAAATGGCACCCTTATGGTGCCAAGGCATATGGTGCCTTCCATGTGGTGGAAGGAGTAACAAACTCCCTCAGGTCTTTTTTGTAAGGGTATTCACCCCATTCCTGAGGGTGGAACCCTCATGACCTAATCACTTCCCAAAGGTCCTACCTCTTAACGCTATCACCTTGGAGGTTATCTTTCAACATATAAATTTTGGGGAGACACATCAGGACCATAGCAAGAGGGGAAAATATTTTCCTAAGAAAATTGCTCTTGAAAAACCTTCACTTCAAAAGCAAGCAATGACTTTCGAGTTATTTGTAATCTACATTTATTTCAAGAATTCTAAAATATTGAGGAGTCATGAAGAAGAATTATAATGATTTCATCAAACTGATCATTCATCAGAATAATGTAGTTGTAAAAGCCAGAGAGCTTATACTTAGGTAGTGGTGGTGAAGATTTAAAAAAAGACAGGATTTGTTATTGCATTGAATATAGGAGAAGAAATTGTTCAAGAAGTGAGCATAATAGATTTAAAGAGACTGGATTACAATTTTACTGAATTGATTTCATCCATACGGTGGATATCAGTGAGGTATGAGAAAACACTGCATTTGTGTGAATAAATAATTCACCTAGATTCCTCAGTAGACAATTTTATTTTGAGTAGTAATTGATTTGGGTTCACCACTGGCAACTGTATCATGGCTTTTGGGATGAGAGCTTGATTACGATTTAAAAAGAATTCAAGCTCTTTATGGGGGAATACATGACAACTCAAAAATAATTCTCTAGATAAGATTAAAAATATAAAAAAAGACCTGAAAAAGTTTGAAGGCAAAAGTTCTTGATATAAATGATTAAAGGAAACAATAAAACTCTGAGTGCTCCGAAGAACCATGTAGAAAACAAGGCAAATGCAAAGTGATAGAAAGGAGGGCGGTGAGGAACTAAGTCTAAAAGTAGATGATAAATTCCAGGTATAAAGGTAGAAGAGAGGGAGGGAAAATGTGCAAAGAATGAACACAATGTCCACAGAAAAAAAGAATAACATTTCTACATTGTAGAAACTCCTACACTGTAAAAACCCTACATAATAGATATAAAAAGAAAAGAGATAAAGGCAGCAATTAAAGCAATTACCTCTATACTGTACATCCAAATGTATTCTGCTACCAGAGAGAATTAACTATCTTTTCATGAAGGATAAAATACCTGAACGGGATTTTTAAAGCTGGCCTTGGAATATTTTGATTTCTGATACACAAATAGACAGCTAAAAGGATGAAATTTTATTGAGGTGGCATGACAACAAAAAGAGTTTGGAGTTTTGTTTTCAGGCAGACTTGGGAAAATTCCAGGCCCTTATCCATCTGTGTAACTCTGGGCAAGTTATTTAACTTCCTGTATCAGATTGCTTACCATAGGCTGTGAATAATAATACACTGGTTTTTATGTCCATTAAATAAGTATATGGTACACTGTCATTTAATAAATGTGTTTCCTTATTTAGTTAGAAATTAAACATTTCCTTTAGAAGTTAAATATTTTTTTAGAAGTTATATATGAACTGCCTCAACACAAAATTTGACTTGACTATCTACATGAGAAAAATTAGGGCCAATTATTTTTTCAGAAATTGTAAGTCAGTACAAACCATTTCCATGTCATTTGGAAAAAAAAATCCCTTTGAAATTCTTTTATTTATAAATCCTCCAAACCATGCTAATATTCTTAATTATGAAGTAGGATTTTGTTTATTGATTCTGTACTTTTCCTCCAGGGAAGAATCCTCTGCCTCAATCCACACTGCAGATTGTGGAGTGGCCTGATTTAGGAGAAGGTAGCGATGCCAATGAAATGCCTTCGCAGGAAAGAAGAGTTTTAAAAGTAACTCTCAGGAAATAGGTTGGTTGGGGTTTTTTTTGTTTTGTTTTTTTCCTCTCCATATCATTGTGAGCTAGAGAAAAAGATTCTCAAAGCAAGAAAATGTTTTAGTAATTATTGAAGTGAAAGGTTCATCTAAAAAAGGAGTGAATAATGAGGAAATCTGATGACCACAGCCTAGTTCTAGTGTCCACATGGAATCGATGATGTAGATCCAGTAATAGATTAGAGTGAGTGCTGGTAAGACTGCCAGACTATTTGATTACATCCTATACAGGTATAGGATATACAGTATACAGACATACTATATAGGATATAATCAATAGTGATTCTCTTAGCCACGTGCATAGTTCTTTCTAATTTTTAAATTCTCAAGAAATAAGTCGAATGCAATATGTGAGAACTATCCAAAATATATAAACTAGGTGGATGATTATAGAGAAAGACTAAGGGAAAAAGGACCAGGTGTTTCTAAGTCTGAGGCTTTGCAGTGCCTGAAGATACAAAGAGCTGGCAGGATCACAAGGGACAAAGAGTGACACCATGTGCATAGTTCCAGCAGTGAGTGTGTGGGAAGGCAGGACCACTGGGAATAGATACAGTCAGATGGTCAGGAAGGGTGAGGAAGGGGCTAGGACCCTGAACAGCTCAGTGGGACCAGGATGCCTGTGACAACAAAGGGTTGTCCCTGACTTCAGTCTCTTCCCTTATAAATAGCTTCAGATTTTCTTCGTTGACCCCACAACTAGTAGGAACTCTCTGGAGTTAAAACTCCACCATGCCCCTTATCCTCTCGGGGAAGGGGATTATCTTCCTCTAAAATATGAGATGGCAAACAGAAGCCTTTGAGGCTGAATAAGCAGTTATTTGATCTGCAGGAGACTCAAGTTTTGCCTGCCCAGCATCTATTCCCCTTTATTCTGAAACAGCACCCTGGTTCCATGTCGCATTATGTTTTCCTGAAGACAGTGATTTATTTAGGGATGTAGGTGAGATCCATGCTGGACTAACATGAGTTAAGACCAGAATTTTGCTGGGACTTTTGGGAAAGAAAAGAAGTTTCTCTGAGAGTTTGCCAAACTGGCAGCAATATGAACCTTGAGCTTTTAGTAACCACCTTGACCTCTCAGTGAGAGGGTCCTCCCAAGAGAACAGCCCACACGCAGAAAAAAAGAGGTGAGAAAAGACAGGAGACAGATTTCTAGCAGTCTCATTTAAGAACCGAGCTCCAGCACACATGAAACCTATCTCTGGACACACAAGCCAGATAATTATTTCCTTAAGTCAGCTTAACTTACGTTTCAGTCACACACAACCATTAAGTCCCGCTTGCTACAGTGTCATTTGCCCTGCTGTGACTTCTACCAAGTACAGCTTAGAAGAAGTTGAGGAAAATCTGCCAAAAGAATGTTATTCTCTTTCTCTGCAGCTTTGTGTTTCCTCTGACTCCATCCCTGATTTAGCATCTAAAGCATTCTGGAAAATGCTCTCTCAAAAACAGCATGCATATGCTGGCCTTTATCTGTTCATGCCAAGAAGGCTACTTAGAGCCTGGAAAAAGATCAGCCCATTGCCTAGCTTCTATAGCTAAGCCTTGGTCTTGGACAGAAAGAAACGTTCTGTCTGGACTCTGTGTTATCTGCTAGTTTTCTCATGGCCAGTTTCGGCCTCATCTGACTATTTGGATCTCCCTTCTGTGAAAGCTCCTTAGCCAAATCTGTATTGCTGAAACTCTATCCTGGCACACCCAGTCTGTCCATTCCATGTTAGCCTGGTGTACCCTGGACTTTGATTTTCACTTGGCTCTCTTGACATATAGCTACACCACCCCTCTTTCTCTCTCTTCTGATTTCTTGCTTGTGCACCTCCTGTCATGCCACACACATAGCTGAGCACCTCAGATTGTGGCCTATTCTATTCTCCAGGCACTTAAGTCTTGGTGCTGCTTTCTAAGTCTTCAGCTCCAGTCAGATGGCATAGGCTATGTTAATAGGAAGGCTTGTCCATTATTGAAATTGCAATAAACTTTCTAGTTGCAAGCTGTGCCGCATGCTCTTCAGAATAACCTACTGTTTATTCCATGGGTATTGATACTGCCTTCTTTTCCTACTGCCCACTAAATATGTCCACTTAAGCAGTATAATAAATAAGAGAGAAAGTGCCTTCATCAAAAAACTCATCGAGCTTTAGAATTTATCTGTCATGTACAAATACAGGAAGAGCAAATTGTTTTGTTTGTTTCAGAAAGAGCAAAATTCTGCCATCTGAAACAAATCCTTCAACACCATTTCTCTCCAGTTATTATGGGACTTTATCTTAGCACTGGTGCATGAAAACTGTCTTCAAATATTAGAAAGAATTGTCATAAAATATTCATACTCTGAATGGCTCTAAGGAGCAGAACCAAGTGGAAATTTAGAGAGACAAATTTCAGTTTGGTTTAAGACAGAGTTTTTTAGATGTTCAGTGCTAGCTCAAGATGGACCTCTTTTAGTAGGTGGTGATACTTCTGTTGCTTTGCTGTGCTTCAGTGATTTAACAAGTACTAGGTTGAAATCCCACTGCTCAGCATCCCCCCAAAATTATTTTAGCTTGGAAGAAAGAACATTTGATCAGAAGATATCAGTCATCTATTTCTAGTCACAGACCCTCATTTGAGGGCCCTAGGATACTTTTCTGTATGTTCATTTTCTGACCCAGAAGCAAAACTTCCATCTGGTCTACCATTTGGTCTACCCTGACAATCTGGAACTCCAAAGTATAGTATCCTGAGAAAATTGCTTTGGGTCCCCAGGGGATCTTTTCCCTCCCTCTGCCATGATTAACATCACAAGCATTTATGCTAAATTCTTCATGTAGACAAGCTGACTTATTGATGAATGAGAACCCTTTTGATGAACTATGGAAGATTCCTTTTGACCTAATGATCTTCGCTCTATTTATTCTTGCTTTCTAACTGCTGTAGTGGTCCCAGTTTGTAAGCCACCAACCTGTAGATTTAATTTTTGCTAATATTACCTTTTTTAAAAAAACTTACATTTTAAGGGCTCTAAATATTCTTTTCTGAACAGTAACTTTTGCAAAAGTTGAGAAAAACATGTGTTTAAAAAACCTTTAATGGAGCTGGAAGAGATGCAATAAGACTAACTAAAATGACTCAGAGATTTAACAATTTGTTTTTTAAAGAAAAAGAAAGACTAGGCATATTGGACCCTGAAAGAAGATAGTTAAAATGAGGCTTGACAAAGATCTGTGAAATCATGAAAGTTTTAGTAAGATGGACATGACATTCTTAAGAATATTTCAGAATATTAAATTGTACGTACTTCCCTTAAAGCTTGAGACATTTAAGGTTTTCGACAAACATATTTTGACCTTCTACTCCTTTGCCATGCCACGTATCCTAAGTATCAACCACAGAAACAAGCAGGTCTTTTGCTCCACACTCAACCAGTTACTCTTTGCAAGATAAAACTCAAGAAAACTTTCCAAATGTTCAAACATAATGGAAAAGATCTGCCAATTTAAAATAATCGTTAAAAAGGTGATGGAAAATTAGACTTCCAATTCCTTCAAATTTCTCCTACTTTTACTCAGGGTTCTTATCACTTCTGATGTCTCTGCTCTGAATGAAATCTTCAGGCTGCATAGATCACAAATATAATTTCTGGTAGAACATTCACTGTACTAGGATTCTAATACAGCATCAAACAAGTAGGATGATTCATGGAATTCTCATTAGACTAAGATTATATGGGGTGTTGAGATTAAGCTCGTCCCCTGGGCAGGCTGGAAGGCTGACGACGGCTCACTAGACACTTTCCTTAACATGGAGGAACATATGGTTGATACAGGTAGTTTGTTTTGAAATACACTAAAAACATCCTCTATGATTCAGACCAGAAATACTTCCAACCTTGGTAATATTCATATACAGAAATCTTTGCATAATTCCAAACTATAAATTCTCATGATGAGGTTGGATGTGTTTGAGGTTTATTTTTCTGTTTGTCTGTCTCAGTTTACTTGCATCCATGAAGGAAATTTGACTGAAAAGATCCGAGTAATTCCAAGGCAGGGAAAAAAAACTACAGTGAAGTCCTCTTAAGAGAATTCCTTAAATGAACATATTGATTTTTTAAAATTAAAGATCAAAGAAAGAAATGAATGAAATGAAAGAGAAAAATCAGAGTTAGATTTGGAAGTTATGACTGCTACCTAAATGTGTGTGGAGAGAGCAGTACGTATTTTTTTAGTTGTCAAAGTTTTTTTTTTTAGTTGCCACACCACTCTATAATTGTAGTTTGCTCATTTGAAAGCTACCTATAAAGCATGACCTTTGAAAGCCTATAGGTTTACCTCATGGTTTTTTATGTCATTTCACAAGGAATAATTTACTTAATTTTGATATTTAAAATATCTTAATTATATTGGACTATAGATAACTGCTCTAATTACCCTTCCAAATAATATTTGCTGCTTGTGATCAAGCATACCATTTTAAGAATATTCTTCATGAGACAAAAGAGAAAAATGTAACCAGCAAGATATGTTCTCAGTATTTTCCTTCTTTCTTTCCAAGTATTTTCAAAGTGGATGTGTCACTTTTCAAACATGGCAAATTTAATGTTTATAGCAAAGAGACTTGGGTTTCCATAGCTGGCAGGAATGAGATGAGGTAACACTGTCTTAGAACATACTTTTGCAAGGAACAGAGTCCTACTCAAATAAGAGCAAGAAGATATAGTGTATTAAGCAGACACTGACTTAATGGACTCCAAGTTGAAGTATAACCTCCAGACATCAGGGGGGCAGGAACCAAGTGGCCCAGGGGCCTCAGCAGCAGACATCCATGGACTCTGACTCTCACAGTCCCCCACAAACAGTGAGAAACAGTGAGTCTGGTTGGTTTGGTACAGCCTAGGTGTGACTGGCTCCTTGAGGCCAGGCTGTACTTTTGATTAAATTAAAATAGCCGGGGATGTTGAGTAGTGGCAGTGACAGGATTTTGGAGGAGAGCGTAGTTCCTTAGAAGGTGTACGGAAGGGGAAAAATAATTGGCATATATAGTATAATCACTAAAATAATTATTAATAAAACGTGGGTCATTCAAAGATAAAAGTTATCACTTGCTTCAAATATAGCTCTGGAATTTCTGTGTCAATGTTTGAATTCATCTCTGTAAAAGATCAAAGCCTGACACTGACATACTTTTTTTTAAAAAGGAATTTCATGAATATAATTCAGAAATCTCAACATAATATACTTTAGCTCCAAATTAGGTTGAACATCATCAGGATCAGAAACGACTTACTGTTATTACTAATGCATATGAGAGTAACTGGTGCTAATAATTATTCCTCTAGACTTTCTGTATAAATCATTACCTATACTTTCTTAGCACTTAGAAATCTTAGCTATGCCGAGTCATCCAAACTGATAAACATATAAATAAAATAGCAAATCCAGGCCAAGAAGATCTACTGAAAAATTTATTTTTCATTAACATTGATAAATATGTATTGAAAAATCTTCATGATGCCAATTCTGGAACTGTGACACTCAATAAATGTTTGAAATCTAGATATTGTTGAAACTTTAATAATTAATGAGGCAGAACTAATCAGCATGCAGGATGAAGTATTAGCATCTCAATTTCCAACACATGAGCCACAAAGGGAGCCTCTGATCTTTTTTCCTTTCAAGCATCATTTCTTGTTACGGTACAACATGGTTTCCTGTCTTTCATGAATAAACATTCTTTCCCAGTAGTAATTTAAGGATTCGACTAAAATCATCTGTATTCCTTCTTTATCTTTACCACTGTAAGCCTGTCCTTCAGTCAGGCCACAATGACCTGCAAAGATGTTGCTCTCTGGCTCAAACTCTTTAATAGCTTTCCCTGGCCTACAGGACAAAGCTGGAACACTTCTGCAACCACAGAATGCAAATTCCTTCTAGTCTGGTCTGTTCTTTTCTCTCCAGATTCATCTCCTCTCACTCTCAGCCTCACAGTTGACACTTCAGTAACAAGAAAATACTTGCCACTCCTACTCACTTTCTGCCATCAGTCCTTTGCTCACGTTCCTCCCTCCCAGTGGAATATTTTCCTCCCTACTCCTTTCTTTACCGAAGGAATTTCTACTCTCCCATGACGACTCAGCTCCTGTGAACACTCCCTGAGCCTAACAAACTGGGCTAAAATTCCTCCATATGATCTCAAAGTGTCCTGTGCAGACCTCAATCACAGCATTTATGATATTACATCGACATTATCAATTAGTGGCTCTATTTCTCCACTCAACTCTAAGCTGGTTCCAAGTTGGACCACCAATACCTACGAGGGACTTGATAGAATTGTTGAACAGAATGGAACTTCTGATACAGTTACCCATTAATACTGTTTCTGACAGGAAAATCTTAAGCCATTTATTTCATAAAGAATTTGAAGCCCCACTGAATAAACTTACAAAGTGGTTGCTGTAAAAATATTCAGCTGATTGAGTGAATTTAATCTTTTAATTTTTCTTAATAGTTAGACTTTAGCAAATGTCTGTTTATAGATACAGCCCGAGAGCATTTTCTTGGCATGCTGGTTCACTGCCTGGAACCATCTCAATGCGTTGCCTAAAGCAAGAAAGTGATTGATTAAGCAGTACACACACTGATGGGTCTTAAGGCATGGCTGAAATGGTGGTTTTTCACATTAGAGTTTTATAATTGTGACTGTCACAAATAACGTGATTTGTTTCAATCACCCAACACAAGCAGCTCATTTCTGTTCTATATTCTAAAGTCCTCATTATCTTATATTTTTAAGCATAGGAAAAATATAAATAGAAACTTCATAAATGTTATACCAAATGCAAAAGTGATACCTGTATAAGATAAATAAATAAAACGGATAGATCACTGTATACATTGACTATTCATTCATAGATAATTCTGTGTCCTGCATTACCTGCATCTCTCAGGTAACAGTCATTTGGAATTCAGCACACCTGAATCGTCCAGATAACTGCTATTAACTCAATCCTTCCATTTCACTATGTTAATCTAAGAATGGCCCAAGAACAAGTTTTAAACACAGCAAATTGAGACGAAGACTTTGTAACAAGGCAACATTCTATTTTTTTATCAATGATAGAATTAATTCTAATCTATAATTGTGTTTTACATTCAGCAAAAAGGGCACAATCTAAAACCACGTTAGAGCAGCTCCCTACAAAACATCATTGTTTTTGATTGAAACTCAGTCTTTCAAAGCATTTTAGTTATTAACGAGCGGGTATCTCAGAATTAAACATAGGCAAACATGACAAAACGAACCCTCTACATCTTTCCTCCCTCTCTCCTTCGCGGGTATATAATCATTCACACTCTCTCATTCTCATTTACAGAATCCTGTGATAAAAAAGCTCCTTACTTAGTATTATGCGTGTCGATGGTATGGAAGAGCTCGTGTAATTCTTCTCCACTGAGAACACCATCTGCAAAATAGGCTTTGAATTCTTCAAAGGATAATTTTCCATCATCTGAAATGGTAAGAACAAACAGAAGAGAAGCATATTATTTCAACTTTGAACATTGTTCTATCTTTTGATTTTTAAAACTTTGCCCAAATGCTTGTGCATGTATATTTGTGCATGTAAACACATGTATTCAAAAAGAAAGAACAGTTGAAGGTGTTAAAAAGAAAAATAATGTAATATATCTTTATAGTATGTAAAATGCCTATGTGTACTCTGATGAAATATAAGTCTACATACTTTTGGGGTAGTGTTTGGTTCATTTATTCATATGACAGACATTTAACATTTAATGAGCCAATGACCTGACCATATAGAAAAGATATCACACAACCACATAAAGAGTTCAACACAGGATCAATTATTGAGGTGTTTTGCCTTCATGGTACCAAGCACATATAGGACCTAGCAGATTGCAGGATAAATACTATATATTTAATAAATGTACATTGATTAAATAGATACTTGCATGAGGATATCAGAGTTACTATTACAGTTCAACAAACTATGTTCATTCCTATAAAGCTTTAAACCAATGAGCACTTTTAAAGCCAAACACAGTTTACTTACTGTGGGACACAAAAGTAAAACCCAATCAGGGAGTCTAATAAAAGAGATAGTGTGTAGAGACATAAGTATATTACACAGTAGAACATAATAAATGCAATGAGACAGACACATTTTAAATGTATGGGAGTTTGGATAATAAAAGATTATTTTCATTTGGGGGCATGAGAGGTTTTAGTAGCATTTGCACCTGACTTTGAACAACAGGTAAAATCTGGATAAGCAAAGATGGAAGAAACATATTAATAACAGGAAAAAGACGTGTAGAAAACACAGAAGCAGCAAAGCTAGAGAAATGAACGGACATGAAGGGAGAGAGAAGCATCCTGATAACTATGCAAGAGGCAGGTCTGTCAGCTGTCTCAGATAAACTGCCAAATGACTGTAAGTGATGGACTGTAAGTGATTTCCATTTACAATGAGAACACTAGGTCATAAAACTCCTACAGTGTGGCCCTACCAACAATATCATACTGAACAAAGCAGAATTTGTGAGTAGAAGAAGACATAATTTAATAGCATTGGGTCTTTGAGAGTCACTGAAAACATTTTTTTTTCCCTCAAAATATGGCCCACAGACTGCTTAGAGTGCTGTTGAAATGCAGATTACTGGGCCCTACAAGCAAATCAGAATCTCGTAGGCAAACAAGAATTCTGAATTTTTAATAACTGTATGATTCCTTCTTACACTTATGCTTGAGAGAGAAAAAAAATAGGCCTAATCACCAAATTATTGATTTGTATTCAGATAAAGAGTTAAAGGGTATAACATTTTCAAAAATCCTTATTTGTAAAATATAAAGACCCCCAAGAGGTTTTTTAGATAAATTGTATCTAATTTTTCTTTTTAATATAATAGGCACAAAATCTTCCAGTTAATTCTTGCTAACAGCTAACTGGGCAAACATAGCCTTATAGGTGGAATAAATCCAGATCCGGATCAAGCACAGAATAAGTTCCTGACCTCCAGTGACCTGGACCAGCCTAGCTCAGCCATTCAGACACCACAGCAACCCACTACAAAACGAAGTCTAAATCCACTGGGCTCATGGATTGTCTAATTCTGTGTTTCTGATTTTGAACAAGTTATTTTAGTTTAATACCTTGTATGACTATTTTAAACTTGAGCCGCATGTAACATGGTGGATATCCTAGACTAGACTTGGTGGGTATTTCTACTGTGTATCTCTTTGATGAAAAGTATGTGGCCGGGTTGGGAGGCACACAAACCAGAACTAGGTATAGGTCAAAGAGAGAAAGGGAAAGACCCTTTTCTCTATTGCATAAAAAGAAAAAAAGAATGAAAGAAAGACAAAAGAAAAGCAGAAATCAACCCACTATTTACATCTCCACCACTGTGATGTGTAATGAATGCAATACATACATATTCACAATGGAATATGTTTTCCTTGGTGAATATTTAATAGTTCCCAGGTGAGCTGAACCAGGCTATTACAGAACTCTGGCTGCCTATGCACCCTGTGGATAGGGTGGGCCTCTGTAATAGTGCTTTATAATTATGATAAGTGATTTCAAATAATAATGTGCATGCTATCAAATAAAAGCATTGACTAACAAGTGCTCTGATGATTCTGTGGAGCTAAAAGACTTAAAAAAAAAAAACTCTGACTGGGAAAAAAATGTAAAAGGAAAAAGGAAGCATTGAATTACAGTCCTGGTTTGAAGAGTGGAGAGTATATTTTAAAAGCCTTTTACTACATGCAGAATCCTGAAATTCTTCACTTCAGGCTGCCACACTTTTAAACAAGCAAAAAGTTACATTTGAATAGTTCTAGACAAGTACCTTAATGTTAAAAGTATTACATGTTTTTAAGGAAAGGAAAGAAAAATATTCCCTTGCAATATGATTCTGTATTAATAAAGCAATTACCAATTTTTGTTAAAAATATTTTATTTCAACTTCAATTACCCTACTGATATCTTCTTTGAAAAACAACACAGTTAAACTTTGCTTTCTACTGGCTTGGCTCACAGAATGCCAGATTTTGTGAGGTCTGATTTCCTATGGTAATAAATCTTAACTTTTGCCACCAAAGGGCACAGCTTTTTCTATTAGAATTACATGCTTTGCCTGAGTTTGTCCTGAAAATAGTTAGCCTCTCTCTGCTTTATTTTAAAATTATTCTAGTCTTATCTTCCAAATTTCACTGATTTTTGAAATGGAGGCAGTAGAGCGCAGATGCTTAGAGCACAGTCTTGGAACAAAGATAATCTCGGGTTTTAAACATGGATTTGTCATTTGCTAGTAGAGCAATTTAATACATTCTTTCATCAAATACTTATCAAGATCCTACTATGCGCCAAACACTGTGTTTTGTGTTAAAAATAAAGGTTGTCAATGGAAAAGAAGCCAAACTCTGTAAAATAATTTAAAGAGGTTTATTCTGAGCCAAGTTTGAGGATCATGGCCCGGAGCCATGCCCAAGAAGCCTGAACAATTGGACTCACTGTGGTTGGGTTACAGTTCGGTTTTATACATTTCAGGGAGAAAGGAATTACATGTAAAGTCACAAATCAGTACATGGAAGGCATACATTCATTGGTTTGGCCCCAAAAGGTCAGGGCCTTACAGGTTATAGATGAGTTTAAAGATTCTTTGATTTGTAATTGGTAAAAGAAATGAAGCTTTGTCTAAAGGCTTGGAATGTTTAAGATAAAGAAGTCTGTTAATCAGAGACAACCCACGGGACGTATACACAGACTCAACTGATCTATTAAGTAAACTGAGAACCTGTAGGTGTGGTTTAAGCTTTGTCTTGCATAGCCTTAGGCCGGTTAATGAGTTACAAAGGACATCTCCAAGAAAGGAAGGGGGCCTGATGAGGTTTGTCTGACCTCCCTTCTCATGGCCAGCAACTCAGCTTTAGGGTGTTTCTGGGGTCCCCTTGGCCAAGTGGAGGTCAATCCAGTCAGCTGGGGAGACTTAAGATTTTATGTTAGTTCACAAGGTAAACAAGCCCTTATAGCTCTTATAATTATGAAGGAGAATATAGCAAATGGACAGCCAAGTACAGTCTGATAAGAACAATTCTAGGAGACATAAGGTAATGTGGGAGCATAAAAAAAAAAAAAAAAAAAACAGTCCAGATGTAAGGGGATAGGAAAGGTTTCCCAGAAGATGTGACACTTGTAGTGAGACACAAATAAAAAAATGGGGGTTAGTGAAGAAGATCTTTAAAGAGTATTCCAGGCAGCGGGAATGCAAATGACTGAGCTAGAAGACAGAAAGGATATGGGTTGGAAATTGAAAAGAAAAAGCAGCATACTTAGTTTAGGAGTATATATTTGGAGGGAAGGAGGAGAAGTCAGAGAGTTAGATACAGAGAGGAAACATCATGAGAAACCATAAAAATCATGGTAAAGAGTTTTTAATTTACCCCAACAGTGCTCAGGAGCCATGGTCATATTTCACAAGGCTTACTGCAGTTGCACTAAGTAGAGTGCAGTGGACAGTTATGTTCTGAGAAGACCTGTTAAGAGGACATTACAGAATTCCCAGCAAAAAATCAAAGGTGGCAGAAACTTTGGTGGTGATAGTGAGAATATAGAGAAGTGGACAGGCTTTTAATCTGTTTAGGAAACGGGATCAAAACAAACTGGTGATCAGTTAGAGGTGATAGGTGAGAAGAGGCAAATTAGTCAATGATGAGACTCACTTTCCAGGATTAAGCAACAGATGCATGATATCACCGTTTGTTGCAAGAGAAAACACTGAGCAAAAGCATAGAGGAGCTGAAGAGTGCTCTTGTGGATCTGTCGAAATTAGAGGTGCTAATGGAATAAGGACAGGCATCTGGTGCACAGCAGGGTCATATGGGTCTAGAAAAGTCAAGGGGGAATGGAGGATTCAGATGTACACTTGGGAGTTATCAATATATAGAATTGAGGACTTAGGGAGTTCTTCCAGGGAGAAGGCCTACAGGGAGGAAGTAAAGGGCCCAGAATGGACTTTTGAAATGCCAACTAAATTCTTTTAAGTTTCAGATTTCATAAATGCTTGACTATTGCAAGGATTAAATGAGAGACTATCTAGAAAACACTTAGCACAGTACCTAGCACATAGTAAGAGTTCAACAATAGTAAGAGTTGCTAAGTGAAGATCATTTATGTGCTTTTAATTCCCATATTCTACTCTTCCATGAATACTTTAGTACATGCAGAAAATGGATATTTAATATGTTTGTTTAATGATAGAAATTTTATTTTATTTTTCTTATGTAATCAGGTTTTGTATATTCCCAAACTGGAGCATGTTTTTTTCTTTTTTAAACAGTTCTTTAAAAACTCATTTAATATCTCCTTAAAGTTGCATCCACAAATATGCCAACAGCTAGAGATCTGATCTATAACCCCTCCCCCATGGCAATTTTAATCTAGTTTGTGTGAGGATTTAAAATAATTATGCTTTCAAAGCACTAGTTTTTCTTTTATGTATTACTTTAACATTTTTGAACACTTTGAATATGGTAGTTTGTTAAGATCAAAACACTAAAACATGAACATCTTCAATAATAATAACACATCCCTGGAACAAAATGAACACCTGCAAAGCATTACTGAATTAATACACAAAGGACAGTACTTTACATGGATATGCAAATTTTAGAGGCAGAAATAAAAAACAGCAACCTAGTTCCCAAAATGAAGTTATTAAGTTATAAATTCAAAAAGGTATCATTAATATATTCATATTTTGTTAAACTTAATAGATAAAACACTATCAAATGTACATATCAACTTGTACAAGTCATTTAATGTCATTGTACATTAATTTCTTTATCTCTAAATAAAGACTCCCTCCTGTTCTGACCTTCTAATGTTATATGCTTTAAAACTTACTAACAATATATAAATGATAATAAAATACAAGCTCTTCCAGTTGCAGCTCCAACATGTAAAGATGTTATCATTCTTCTCCTTAAAACAAAATAAAACAAAAAAGGTGAACAAACTGAAATTCACTGTCTTTTTTTTGGAATCATCTTAAACTGAGCTCAAAGGGCAAATTGCTACCCAAAATCTGTAAAGGTAGGCAAAACCAGAGAATCATAACCAAGATCTTTTTACCTGGAGGAGAAGCTGCTGGAGCCATAAACTGATAGAAACACTTAAATAGTAATTTTGATGACTTGCTGGAGACTGAGTGTGGGCTGGGAAGAAAGGGAGAAATTCCTGGGGTTGCCTTTGGGGAGCCTCCATACTTAGGTGGGCTTGATCTCCAGGAACCCCACCAGGTTCTTACAGTGAGGAGGCAAGAAATATCTACCTTCTCCTTCTCTGGCAGGAGAAGGGCTTAAAAGAACAATTATGAAAGATAGCCAGGGTGTTCTCCATAACAAAGGTCTACTCTCTAGGGGCAAAGACTTTACCAAAGCCCTATCCTGCCTGGGGGGAAGGGCATCTCTCCCATTGCAATATCCACCACTGTCCCTGTCTCAACTAAGCCTGGGTGGAGGGAGCTAAGAAACATTTGCAAAGGTGGTAGCTCAGGGACACACACTCACTAAAAAAGACTGAGATTTAATCATAACATGTAGACCATATCTGCTCCCCCACTCCTTACCACCACACCAACAAAGATCATATATAACAATGGTGAATTACATCTGAAAGAGCTGCCAGACTCAGACTCTGTTTGAGGAGGAGTACTTAGGGACGCTCAAAGTCAACAGAGGAAACCAGGCACAGTGGCTCAGGCCTGTAATCCTAGCACTCTGGGAAGCCAAGGTGGAAGGATTGTTTGAGCTCAGGAGTTCGAGACCAGCCTGAGCAAAAGTGAGACCCCGTCTCTCTTAAAAAAAAAAAAAAAAAAAAGAAAGAAAGAAAGAAAGAAATTACTTGGACAGCTAAAAATATGTAGAAAAAATTAGCTGGGCATGGTGGCACATGCCTGTAGTCCCAGCTACTTAGGAGGCTGAGGCAGAAGCATTGCTTGAGCCCAGGAGTTTGAGGTTGCTGTGAGGTAGGCTGACACCACGGCACTCTAGCCCAGGCGACAGAGTGAGACTCTGTCTCAAAAAAAAAAAAAAAAAAAAAAAGTCAACAGAGGAGACAAAAAGATACAAAAGAAATTTGAAGCCTCTGGCACGTACCACTAGAGCAGACATTAAACACAGCCCAACTCTCAGTATGATTATCATAAATCCTTATACTAAAGACCTAGTTATCTCAGTACCTATTACTTGATGAATCATATCTAGTTTTAACACAAAAAAAATTGTAAGTCATGCCAAAATGCAAGGAAAAGCACGGTCTAAAGAGATAAAACAAACATCAGAACCAGACTCAGATATGACATAAAAAATGGAATTATCAAATAAGAAATTTAAAATAACTATGATTAACATATTAGGGGCTCTAATGGGAAAAGTAGACAATATGCAAGAAGAGATAGGTAAGCAGACAGATAAAAACTCTAAGAAAGAATCAAAAGAAAATGCTAGAATTTTTTAAAAAAACTAACAGAAATGAAGAATGTTTTTGTTGGGCTCATCAGTAGACTTGACACAGCTGAAGAAAGAATCAGGGAACTTGAGGATAGGTTGATAGCAATGTCAGTATTTTTATTCCCCTGTGACAATTTTATTCTAGGTTTTGTGAGCGCTTAAAATGATATTCTTTCAAAACACTGACTTTCTGAAACTGCAATGCACAGCACAAAAAAAAAAAAAGAAAGAAAGAATTAAAAAAACCCAGAATATCTAAGAACTCTGGGAAATTGAGAAGGTGTTATAAACAATTAGAACACCAGAAGAAGAAAGAGAGTACAGAGCAGAAATATTTGAAGTAACAGTGGACAAGAATTTTCTGAAATTAATGACAGAAACCAAATCACAGATCCAGGAAGTTGAAAGAGCACCAAAAAGGATATATCCCACCACCACCAAAAACAAAACAAAACAAAACAAAAACAAACTCATGCACAGGTATATCAAATTCAACCTGAAGAATACCAAAGACAGGAAATTTAGAAAGAAGGGGAGGAAAACAACAGCAAATATCTCATCTATAGAGGATAAAGGTAAGAATTACAGTTACAGTGGACTTCTTGACCACAACTGTGCAAACAAGAAGAGTATACACTGAAATTTTTAAAGTGTTGAAAGAACACACCACAATTTAAAATTCTATATCTAGTGAAATTATTATTCAAAAGTAAAGGTGAAATAAATGATTTCTCAGACAAACAAAACTGAAAAAATTAATTACCAGAAGAACTTCCCTGCAAGAAATGTTAGATGTTCTTCAGGGAAAAGGAAAGTGATCTAGGTAAGACTCTCATATCTATAAAACAAAGGAGAGTGTTTGAGAAGGAACAAATGAAAGTAAAATAACTTATTTTTTCTTATTCTGAATTAATCCAAGAGATAACTGTATATAGGTAAGAATACTATCAACATACTGGTAATTATACATATGGATAAGTGAAATGAATTATATTGATGTCATAAGGATCAGTAAGAGGAATTGGGAAAACTCTGTTAAAAGGTACCTGTACTACCCATGAAGAGGTATAGTGTTATATGAAGGTAGATTTAGATTAGTTAAAAATGTAAATAGCAACCACTAAAATTTTCAAAAAGAAATATAATTGATTTGCTAAAAGAGGAAATAAAACAGAATTATATAAAAAATGCCAGAAAAGGCAGAAAAAGGGGTGGAGGAAAACAAAGAACAATAGAAATAGCTACAAATACAGTAGATATTAATCCAACAATATCAATAATCACCTTAAATATAAATGCTCTAATATACATATTAAAAGACAGAGATTGTCAGAGTGAATTAAAAAAAGATCCAATTATATTTTATCTACAAGACACTCACTTTAAATATAAAGGCTCAGATCGGTTAAACCTAATGGGATGAAGAAGGAAATGCAATATAATAATAATGCAAATCAAAATAAAGCTGAAGTATCCATATTCATTTTAGGCAAAGTAGATTTCAAAACATGGAAAGTTATCAAGGATAAAGAGGGTCACTACCTAATTATAAAGGAGTCAATTCTCCCATAAGACAACAATCCTAAGCATGTACACCCCTAACAATAGAGTGTCAACATACATTAAACAAATAACTTATAGAACTAAAAGAGAAAACAAATCCATTTTTATAATGGGCGACTTCAATACCACTCTTCCAGTAATTGTTAGATTAAGCATGTAGAAAATAAGTAATGATAGAGTTGACCTGAACACCACTATCAATCACTTGATTTATAGATATTTTTAGAATATTCCTTCCAGATACAACAGAATGCAAAATGTTATCAAGTCACATGGAACATTCACCAAAATATGCCACATTCTGGGCCATAAAATATGCCTTAACATATTTAATGTACAGGAGTCATACAAAGTCTGCTCTTAGACCACAGTGGAAGTAAACTAGAGATCAATAACAAAAAGATAGCTGAAAAATCCAAAAATATTTGAAAATTAGGCATCACTTTTCTAAATAACATATAAGTCAAAGAAGAATGATCAGGAGAAATCTTAAAAATATTTTGAACTAAATGAATATGACAATACAACATCTCAAAATTTATAGGATGCAATAAGAGCAGTGCTTAGAGAAAAAATTATACCCTTAAATGCATATACTATAAAAGAAGAAAGATCTAAAACCATGACATGAGCTTCAAACTTAGGAAACTAGAGGGGTAAGAATAATTTGAGCCAAAACAAGAAGAAAAAATAATAAAAATTAAAGCAGAAATCAATGAAATTGAAATCAGTAAAACAAAGAGAAAATCAGCAAAACTAAAAGATGATTCTTTGAAAAGATCAACAGAATTGATAAACCTCCAGTCAGGCTAAGCAAGAAAAATGAGAGAAGACATACACTATCGATAACAGAAATGACATAGGACTTACTGCTATTGTTCCCACAGACATTAGAAATATAATAAAGGAGTATTATGAACAACTATATGTCCACAAATTGCATAACTCTTGAAATGGAACCATTTACTGAAAAACACAAACTGCCAAAACTCATATAAGGAGAAACAGTACTGTCCATAGGTCAATATCTATTAAAGTAAGGGAATCAATCACTAACAACTTTAAAAAAATAAAGCACGGACCAAATGGTTTCGCTGGTGAGTTCTATCAAACATTTAAGCAACCAATGAGACCAATTCTCCACAACTTCTTCCAGAAAATAAAAGCATAGGAACCACTTACTAACTCATTCTATAAAACCAACATTATCCTAATACCAAAACTAGATAAAGACATTGCAAGAAAGAAAAACAATAGACCAATACAGCTCACAAACAAAAATGCAAAAATCCTCAACACAATATTAGCAAATCAAATCCAACACTATTTAAAAAATTATACATCAAGACCAAGTGGGATTTAATTCAGGTATGGAAGGCCAGATTGTTATTTAAAAATCAGTCAATGTAATTCACAAAATCAACAACATAAAGAAGAAAAAATAATATGATCATATCAACTGATGAAGAAAAGTTGGACATATTGAAATTAAAAACTTTGCTCTGGATGGAGGTGAGGACATTAAATGAAAGACAAACCTCAAATGAGAAGAAAATATTTGCAAGACACATATCTGAGTAAGTACTTGCATCCATAATATACAAAAAACTCTTAAAACTCAACAGTAAGAAAACAAAACAGCCAACTTAAAAATGGGCCAAGAATTTTAACAGACGCTACCCTAAAAAGATACACAGATGCCAAATAAACATTTGAAAAGATGTTCAATATTGTTTGTCATTAGGGAATTGAAAATTTAAACAGTAATGAGATACCACTACACACTTCTTAAGAAACTTTAGAAATAGCAGAGTCTGTAAGTTAAAGGCAAAGGAAACTGTACATAGCACTGTACCATAGTTGACAAAGTTGTTTTCCATTGGGTATGAGTTAAACATTCTGACACTGCTACACATACAGACTGGAATTAAACAATTATGTAAATAGAATGGCTGATGCTAGAAGCCAGGTTTCTCACTGCTGGAGTAAGAGGACACAGATAAGGAAAGGGAGGAGACTAGAATAATCCATGCGGTGAAGTATTAGTGTCTGAGACATCAGTATGAACACACGTTTAGCTTAGTATATAGAAATATTTATGGGATTGTTAGAGACTAGAGCAGAGATTATAAAACATAAGCCTGAAGCATCTGGTAATGCCAGAAAATAAAGAAGTTCTCAACCTCTCTTGCCCTCTATAATCATGAAGGTATGTCAAAGGCACACAGGAGTCAACTAAAAGAGCTCTCAATGGTCAAAATGGGAACAATTTGAAGAACAAAATGAATTGAGTAGTATTTAATAAATATCCATGTGTCCACAGTGTTATGAATAAATATTAAATAAACAAATCTCTCATGCAGAATTCTAAATAATTCATGCACATACTCAGCCTTCAAGAAGGTGGAGCCTAACTCTGTTCTCCTAAGATGTGTGTTGTGCATAGTGACTTTCCTCCAAAGAGTATGGATAGAAGGGCACGGAGTAAGTTTTGCAGTAGAGAAACTTGACAATCACTACCTTAGCCAGGTGATCAATGTCAACATCAGCAGTCATGAATCACATTGGTAGCATGTATGCTTGATATGATGTCATGGGGAGGCCTTCCTCCCCAAAACACATAAGCTCAGTCTAAGCATTAGAAAAACATCAGACAAATCCCAGCGGGGCAACATTCTACAAAACACCAGACCTAGTTCTCCTCAAAACTGTCAAGATTATCAAAGACAAGGAAAGTCTGAGAAACTGTTTCAACCAAGAGGACCCTAAAGGAACATGATTACTAAATGTAATGTGGTAATTTGAATGAGATTTTGGAATGGAAAAAGGACATTAAGTAATAACTAAAATAATGTGAATAAAGTATGGGCTTTAGTTAATAATGTATCAACCTTGGTTTATTAATTATAACAAATATACCCCACTATTGTAAGATGTTCATAGTAAGGGCAACCGAGTGTCAGGAATATGAGAACTCTCTATACTAGCTTCACAATTTTTCTGTAAATCTGAAACTGTTCTAAAATTAAAAATTTATTTAAAAATTTATATAATAGAATATGAAATTTATATATTAAAATATTTTCATGTATTAAAAACTGACTCACCACATCAACAATGGTGAAATTAGTTATGTTTATTCATATTAGATCTTGACATATAACATATTTAACATAATAAACTTAACAGATTCACTGTCCTAACTCTAGACATTCTAAGGTGGTTCCCATGTATTCTGTAGATTTGAAGGAATGAAGTATGTTTCATGTATTAGTGCTCATACAAGTCAACATATGTTGACCTGTTATTTTCAAAGCATTTTTACTCTAAAATTTATTGACTATAATCATCATTTCATGAAGTAGTTACACCTTTTTATTTTTCTTTTTAGAAGGAAAAGAAAACTGAAACACAACAAAGCTAAATGATTCAAATGTCCCTGAAAGCACATCTCCCAGGACACATTCCTGGAAGCTGGTCTTTAAAGCTGCCTTTGGTTTAACATCTACCAGGTGCCAGATATTAGGTAGAAAACTGATTAATTCGGTTAAATGCTTGCTTCTTTACTGACTTGACATCAAATATTTAGATACTTTATAGGGAAAGCTTATTTGTTACATGAAAATATTTTTGTCACTTGGAATTCTGTTGGGAATATGGAAAAAAAACAGTCTTCATCTTGAGGGAATGAATTCTTTCGTAGCTAAAAACGATGTACTTCTAATTTAGTGGAAAAAAATCCATTTAATGTCACTTCCATGGAGAATTAACAATAACACTTTATGTGAGCCTAGGAGAAAAGCAACAAAAACACACTCCCATTTACTGAGGCTTTCGTAGAATGACAGATGAGACATTTGTTGGAGGAACATTTAGTTATTTGTAGAGGATGTAGATTCAAAATTAGCCACATAAAGAATACTCCATTTGTAGGCAAATTTCACTGGTAAATTAAAATTAAATATTTCAACACAGGCATTAGATAAAGAAAGAGGAGTGCAATACATGATTGAATTGCTCTTCTCTCCCCTCCTCTATACATTCATTCCCATTGGGTAATCCTTGCTTTCCCAGCCAGTTTACACTCCAAAAGAAGAATATCTGTTAATTTTGCCTGGACAACATCTATTCTCTCTTCTTTTGATAAAAACACTTTGATGTTCACTTGAGAGATCCTTTGCCTTCTCCCTAAGTATTTTAGGTGTTGCTTTCTGCGCCTCACCCCACTCTGGGGGTGTGTATGTAATCCAACCCTGGAAAATCAGTTCATTCCATCTCTCAGTTATTGCTTCAAGGATGGGCATATAACTCGTTGATCAAAGGAAATCTTGAGATTTTTTGCTAAAATTATTGTAAAAGAGAAGTTCTCTCTTTATTCTGACCTCTTGAACTGATGGGATGCATTCCAGGAGCTACATTTCCACCCCTGGTAAGAAAGCCTACCTGGGGGAGGGGGGAAAAACACAGGAAAACCAAAATTGAGATGTAGAGATAAGGAAGAAACTAGAGAAAGAGTGATTTCTGAATACCTTGAAATAGCTCTACCTGATGCTTTGAATGTGCCTGAAGACCATCTGTGGGGGTACTTCAATTACAACAGCCAGCAATTTCCCAATTTTCCTGAAACTAATCCAAGCTGAATTGGTCCTGATTGGTAATTATCTATTTTTTTGTAGCTATCTAAATTTTTATTCATCTTTGGAGATTTATTTGAGGAAAATTATTCCATTAAGACTTCCTAAGCTATCCCATGCCCAGACCTCTTTGTCCTCAGAACTCTAATATTATGTATTGCCGTGTTTACCACTCATTTGGCTCATTGCTACCTCTTGGATCATTGAGGACACTATTATTCAATTTTCTCTGTGCTTATGACTCATTTATCAATAAAATGCTAAGCTCCCAGAGAACAACATTGTCCAACACTGTTTCCCCATCTACGGTCCCTAAGAATCTAGAATTTATTAAGTTTTTTTCAATCTGTATGCAAAAATCAAAGGAGAGTGCCTTTCGTTACACAAATTATAATTGTCCTGGTAACATGAAGCCTGGTAAAGGCTCACAGTTTTTATAGTCTGCCTTCCTTAATTCACAAAGTGAAGAAATCATATCTCTAGGACATATAGGAAATTAGTGAAGGCACAAGGGAACTGACATGTTTTGATTATTCATAATATGCTAAACACCATCTTTGGGGCTTTACATATATTTACCTTTCTTATTCCTCACAGTAGCCGTACAAATTCTTATTATTCCTTCCTACTTAAAAAATGAGGAAACAAGCTCAGAAAGATTACTTAATTTGTTCAAGATCACACCCTAGTAAACGCATACTAAAGTTTATGCATTCTTTTGTTTTTGTATTTCCACCATCTAGAACAATGTCTGGCATATAAAGGGCACTCATAAAATATTAGGCAAATGAATGAATGAACGAACAACAGTACCAAGATTAAGCTTTGGGTTTTTTTTTGGTTACAAATGTCCATTACACTGTGCCACCTTCAAACAGGATCATAGCCAAAACAATTCCATATATTTTTGTCTCTTGTTTTTAAATTACATTGAATCACTTAGTATCATTCATGTGGAAAGGTTAGTATTTTTAGATTTCAACAGCGTAACTCTGCTACAGAGATGAGCCACAGCAAATGAAGCATCTTGGTCATGTGTTACGGCTTTCGGGTTAGAAGGGAATCTACACACAAATTCTATTAATAGTTACTCACATCATGTCCTTAGACAAGTTACCAGTGCTCAGATTACTCACTGATAAAATTGGGATAATGATAACACCTTCCTTCTAAGATTGTTATGCAGATTAAATAAAATGCCTGGTGTTGCACCTGGCATATAGTAATCCTTCACTAAGTTTACTTACTGTTATCACTGTAATATTTTCTTTTGAAGTCTGAATCAGTATTCTCATGGCCATATAAGACGTGGTAATATACAGGCTATTATATTTTTCTGGTATTGTTAACAATTTAGATGTGATTTAGAATTAAAAAAAAAACAGAAACATTGCTTATTAATAGACCAACAGATATTCATAGAAAAACTCTCATAACTAAAAATGACTCAAATATTACAACCACATTAAGCTTTTAATATGTAAGACACTCTCATAAAGTTAACAGCCTCATTACCCACCCAGTTACTCAAGCCAAAAACTAGAAATCTGACCCAACACCCATTCATATGTGTCATTAAATACTTTCATCTCGCTTAACACTTCCAATTAATTACTAATTCTTAATTATACATCCAAAAATATCAAATTCATTTTCTTATCTCAATCACCTTTGCCACTGATTTATTGAAGACTTCAATAGCCCTAATCTGGAGGTTTTTGCAATATTCTAAGTACAATATTACTAAGGCTTTAACCAGGGTGGGAGATTTGGAAGTAGCAAGAAGTGATTAGACTTTGAAAATGTTTTGAGAGTGGAGCCAACAGGGCCTGCTCATAGACTGGATGTGGAGTTATCAGAGAAAGAGAAGAATCATGGAAGCCTTTGAACCTTTCAGCTGGTGCCACAGCTGTCTGGTGGTGCATGTCCTGGGGTGAGAGATGCTGCTAGAGGAGTAAACCAGGTGGCTGGGCACAAAGAACAACTTTAAGCACACATGAGAAATTAAATTAGCGTTATTGGTTTGCAAACAGTAGGAAAAGCTGAATGACAAGGGCCACGCTAGCTCTGGGGTCTTAGTAAGGACATCAGTAACAGATGTCTGCGAACTTCCATGTGAATAATTCAGCACCAAGGGGAGGTGGGCAGGACATTTGGATTGACAGTCCCATCAAAGAATAAGAATTAGGATAAAAATGAAAATAGTTAACCCTTATTAAGAACTTCCTAAAGGCCAGCCACCTTTCCAAGAAATTTCTGTGTGTGATCTCATTTAATTTTTCAACAAGTCTATGAGAGAAAAACTGTCTTTAACTCTATTTTACAGATGGGGAAGTTGAGTAAATTGCCCAGGTCTCACAGCAAGGGGAGCAAGGATTTGAACCCAGGTGATCTGACTGCAAAGCCATACATAAGCTTAACCATGATGCTACATGCCTCTGGGATCTAGATGGAGGAAGAGAGATGATTTAATTGTAGAACCAAAAGGGCAAGGAAGGCTGGGCTGCCAACCCACAGATCTCGATTACAGAAAGCACTTTAAGGTGGAAGCCACGTTTTAGGGTAAGTACTATGCTCTGTGTGCTCTGGGATCTGGTATCGGAGCAGGGCCTCACTTCTGAGCCTCTGGCAGCTCATGGCAGCCATTTTGTGGGCTCAAGAATTCGAATCTAAATATTCTGTTTGTTTCTATGACAGCTGATAAGCCCAGCTATGTAAAGATAAGAATTTTCAGTTTTCTGCTTTTGGCAGAAAAGTAACACATTTATGAGTGTGAAACTGCTTTACATTTTAGAGAAAAAAAAATGTACTGTGGAAATAAAAAAATTGTTTTCCCTTATTTTGTTAAAAAAAAAAATCATTGCAGTCAGAACTTGTACTTATGGGTCCCTCCCACATACTGCAGTCTTGGATGAGCCTCTTCTTCTCATATGGTCGTGGTTAGGGCACAGATTTCTTTCTTTTAAGTGAATCATTTCCAACTGACTTTGCTTTGACTTTCAAGCTGGTAGGTGTGTAGTTGAAGATTTGTATATGCCTAAGATTAAACATGAGTATAAAGCTATTTGAGGACCCTACTAATCTGTCATAAATTATCTGATACTCAGTTTCACTAATTTTCCACAAATAGTTTGAGAAAAGAGTGAGGAATTACAAAATAAAACTCAGCCTTATGCCAATGATCCTAATCTCCAGGCCCTAGCCCTGGATCTTTTCAATTTATTTGGGGCTGGGAGCTCTGATTAGAGGACTAGAGGGGCTGGGGAGCCCAGTGGGACTGTGGGGGTACTTGACTGAGTAGCTCACATCAAAGGACAGCCTTAGTCCCCAGGTACAGCCACAGGACCACAGGCTCTCTCTGTAGGCCTGCTAATTGATGGCCTAGTCTTCAGGGAAACATCCACACTTACTGAGTCTTCCTTTCAGCCTCTTTCTAAGGTCATATTTTTACATGCTAATAGAATAAACTAAACTTTGGGCAGCCAAATGAAAAGACTCTGAGCAATTCTTACATAATCAATTCAAAATTAATTGATTTATAATCCAATGAAGTCTTTAAAATATCTCCAAATACACGAATACAACATCTACTATTCTCAGGCTAGGATTTTTTTATTGCCAATGTTGTTTTCTGGAGGTATATTAGCCATTCGGTCATAATTCTTTCAGATTACCAAGGAAGCATTTAATGTATTAAATCAATAAAACTACAATATATTGGGGAAACAGAACATCATATTCAAGACCTACGCAAATTACAACTGTAATTATCTTTATATATTTGTAGGGTGAAATGCTTACATAGGTGCATACACAACAAAGTGAAAAGATCACCAATTCTGGAGTCAGACAGACCTCCGTTCAGTAATCCTGGTGCTGCTGGTAACATACACTGTAACCTGGAGGAGTTTATTTAACCCCTCTGAGCTTCATTTGCTTCATTTAAAAAATGGAGATAATAATACAAATAGCTAAAAATATTGAGCAATTATTACTATGTGTGAGATCAGGGTACATGTTTTAGAAGCATAATCTCATTTAATTCTCAACATAACTTTATGCAAGAAGTGACTTTATTATCCTCCTTTCCCAGTTGAGGAAAGTGAGGCACGGGGAAGTTGAGTGACTTGCTCAAGGTCATAAAGCTAGAAAGAGGAAGAGCTGGGACACGGGCTTGTTTGACCTCAAAGCCTATGTCCTTACCACTGCTCTAAACTGTTTATTCTGTAGACTTTTCATTATGATTGAAGACAATATATATAAGGCATTTAGGGTAGAACCTAGCCCATAATATATCCTCCATACATTTTAGCCAATGTTATTAATAAATAACATAAATAACAACAGCACTTGGTTAAATGATGTATATGATTTTGATTGTGTTTCTTCTTCAGATTTTAAAGTCAGCTTGTTGGTTATGCACTTCCCACCAACAGATGCACAAATATTTATTGAGCTGTGTTGTGCAGGCATTTTGTTCCCACTGTGGATCTGGTGGTATGTGAAACGGGCACAGACTCTGCCCTCATAAATTTACAATGTACAGGCTGCTAGATTGGATTAAAGGCCTGAGGAGAACTCTAACAATCTCTTATAGAGATCAGTCATTAAGCAGGGGTCAAAAGTACCACCCACGTAACCTAACCTACATGCTGATCAAGAATGACAGCGGATCTTAGCAAGAGGAATTGGATGATGTGATTCACTACTATGAGCCTGTCCATTTTGCTTCTTACCAAGATTTAAAAATCTTTTTGCCCAAACACAAAAAGACAAATACTGTATGAACTCACTTATATGTGGAATCTGAAAAAATTGAACTCATAGAAATAGAGAACAACAGAATAGTGGGGGCCATGGGCTGGGGGGTGGAGGAAATGTGGAGATATTGGTCAATAGTACAAACTTTCAATTACAAGATGAACAAATCCTGGGGATCTGGTGTGCAGAATGGGTGATGAATATTTTAATTAATTTGATTATGGTAATCATTATATGATATATGTCTTATCACATTGCATGTTTTAAACATATTTAATCTTTATTTGTCAAGCAAATATTTTAAAATAAAAAATACTTAAATTAAAAAAAATTATTGCAAATTTTACAGATACGCATGTATCACTTCCATTTTCATTCAAGCTGCGTGTAAGTAAGCTTTCACAGAAGTTTTGCATTTCTAAGTTTAATTCTGGGCTCTCTGGATCAAAGCACTAGTGTCTCTCCCAAGCAATCCTATTTTGAGGTCTAGTTTTATGTCTAGGATCCTAGCCTATGATTCAAAAACAACCACCAACCAAAAAAAATCTTTTCAAGACACCGTTATTATAGCTAATCACTAATTATGTATTTTTTCCCATTTATCCAGCAGCTTTTTTTTTTTATGTCAGAATCCAAAGCTAAATCTGTCCTCTGGCAGGATAACTATTATCCTTGCTTATTGCCTTTTATTCCTTGCATTATTCTGTCCCTAATTATACTGTCCATAAAGGATTCTGTCACATGAGGGTCTGTTACCAAGAGCTCAAATACATGTAGCAGCTGTTTATTTGCAAATACAGCATGTGATGAACACATGGTGCAGAAAGATAGTTATTTTTATGTTAGTACCTTCTCATTTACGTTAGATGGTCTGCTATCCTTTTCCCTTTTCAATGCTGCATGTATGGTCAATAGCTTTGTTTTTCTGTTCTAACAAACTCGGCTGCAATACAAATAACTGAAATATCACCAAGAGTCTTAGTTAGCCAAGGCATCGCAGCACAAAAACAGCTCAAGCTTTCAATAGCTAAAGTGATATTAATCATAACAATAGCAGCAAAGTGAACAAGCATTAAGTTCTTAATACATGCCAGGCACTTCCCTGGAGACTTTACACATAGTATCTCATTTATTGTTTCTCATTAGCCCATGACATACATACATGTCATTATCTGTGCTCATTATAAGGTTACTTGTGACATACCTGTGATTTAAACCCAACCCTGCCTGACTCTGCCTCCCCCCACGTTACACTGAGAATAAGGGAGAAGAGTGAGGTGGCGTGAAAGGAGGGGGAAAGAGTGGACAGGGAGAAGGGAGAGGGATGATGGAGTGGAAAGTCTTCAATTATTTTTTTTAAATTTTCATTATATGTTGACAAATTATAGTTGCATGTATTTATGGGGTGCAAAGTGTTGTTATGATTTTTAATACAACGTGGAAAAGATTAAATTAAGCTAATTAGCATATCTATCACTTCAAATATTTAAGATTTCTTCATAAGCACATTAGAAATTTACTGTCTTAGTGATATTGACATGTACAGAACTCAATTATCAGCTATAGTCACCATGCTGTGCAATTGATCTAAAAAAAAATCAAACATTCCTCCTGAGGCTTTATACCCTTTAACCATTGTCTCCCTATTCCCCTCACCCCACTGCCTCTGTAACTACCATTGTACTCTCTGCTTCTGTGAGTTCAATTGCTTTAGATTCCACATATAAGTGAGAACATGTGTTATTTATCTTTCTGTGTTTGGCTTATTTTTACTCAGCATAATATTCTCCAATTCCATCCATGTCATCACAAATGACAGAATTTCTTCATTTTTTAAGGCTGAATAGTATTCCATAGTGTATTCTGTGGTGCCCAACCACCAGGTTGCAGACCAGTACCAGCCTGTTACAGACTGGGCAGCAGAGCTCTGCTGTCCCAACCCCCCATCCATAGAAAAATTGTCTTCGATGAAACTTCCAAAGGGTGGGGGGGCACAGCAGGAGGTGAGCGGCAGATAAGCAAGCAAAGCTTCATCTGTATTTAAAGCCGCTCCCCTCCCCGTCACCTGCGACACCACCTAAGCATCACCTTCCCCCACCCCACAAATACCGCCACCCCCATCCATGGAAAAATTGTCTTCTATAAAACCAGTCCCTGGTGCCAAAAGGTGGGGGACCACTGGTGTATATATTGCCACATTTTCTTCTTAATTCATTCAACAAACATCTACTGGCCACCTATTACTGCCTGGGCATAGTGTCTACTCATAAGACAAGTTCCTTGCCCTAGAGAGGCATGTTTTGCTTAGAGAAATACAATCTCCAGCAAACAACTGCAGTCTCCAACTTAAGGGCAATGATCAATATGTGCCAAAGCGTCGACAGCACAGAGTGAGGGTGGGGCCCTGCCAAGGAAACTGAGGAAGGCCTCCCAGATAAGGTGGCTTTGAGCAGGAATGTAAGCAAAGTGTGAGTGTTCCCAAGCTGACTAAGGGTGGAAAGTTACAGCAGGCAGAAGTCAAAGCAGGGCAACATCACAACGGTGTGGCAGATGGAGGGATGCTCGGGGAATTGAGTCCTTCAGTGGCTGCAGAGGAGGATGCATGAGGCAGATTGGGAGAGATAGGAGCAGAAGGATGGATACTTTGACAGCATGTTAGGGTCAGGCATTAGGAAAGGGAGCAAGGAGGGAAGCCGTGTTGCATGGGGGAGGGGGAGGAGATATGGCACACAGGGCTGCCAGCACAAGAGGCCACTCTGTGTAGCATGATATATGAGGTTATCATAAGCCATCAAGTCATGTGATTATGACTGTGGCTTATGATAATCTTGATGAAAAGAAGAGTGACAGATACAAAGGTAAGGGTGTCCTTTAATCAGAGCCTTGGGCAGGGCAGCCTGAGAGAAGCAGAAACATGGGTGGAGAGGGAGCAAAGGCTTTTCTGAGCTGGAGACAGCTGCTGAAATACAAGGCAGGTGGCACAGAGACAGGTGGGCGATTCAGTCGTATTCTAGCCATCGCTGGGGCTGGGTATTTGACAAAAGGTCAAAGGACAGCATGAGAAGACAAGATGATGGCATCATTATTCTGTCTTAAAAAGTAATCAAATGCTTCAAGTGGGGAAAAAAAGCACCTTTGAATTGATAATATATCAATAACCAAGACATAATTTGAGAAAATATTTTTATGGTGAGACACAGTCAAATGTTACTGGGACTTGGGACACTATTTCATTGCTCCATGGATGAATATCTTTTCTGTTGTGTGGTAAGGTGTTCAGTGTCAGTCAAGCTTTTCTTAATCCAGCTGCTTAAGGGCAAACTAGACTACAACATATGTCTTTAAACCATCAGATCTGGACTCTGATTGCAATCTCTCCCCATAGATAAGAAATGGGATTTCAAGAAAGGGAAAGGACCCTTTGTATACTGAATTTGTCAAGAAATTATTGTCAAGAATAAGTCTCTCCCATAGTACTTATACTATAGCTGAAGAATAAACTTAATAAGGTCTGATTTGGTATTCTCTGTGACAAAATGCCTAGAGAAATAAAGGAATCAAAAATACTGCTTATGACATCTTATAAGTGGACTTTGTGCAGGTATTGTTAAATTGAAAGAGAAATTTTTACTTCTGATTTGCCATCTCCTACTTTTCTGTCTCCATAGATTATCATTCCCAGTGAACACACTTCAAATGGCAGAGTAATAGCCAGGAACGATGTGGTAGGGCTGAGGCTGCCAATGCAGATTTCCAGGCAACCGTCCTAGAGTGCAGTAGCATCTCCAACGCTGTGATAAAGCTCAGCATGGACAGCCTAGACTTTGGTGGCAAACAGACCTGGGATCAAGCTCCAGCTTCATAGCTTAATAATTCTAAGACATAATGTACTCAAAGCACATGGCCCAATGCCTAGCACACAGTAGACACTCAATGAATATAAGCTGTTATTGCTGTAAAATGATTTTTTAAAGCATAAAAGGGAAAAGCCAGAGACAAAGTACAACAGAGCTCCCCACTTTAAAGGCATAAATTCCATCTTCCTGTCAAATGCAAATCCCTCTAACAACTTCTCATGACTATCTGGAGCAGAAAATTTGCCTAAAACTGATACTAATACAAGAAACTGGCATTTTATATGTCAATTTTCTAGGGCTCTCCCTTTATTCTTTATTATTCTTTATAAGGTGATCTAAAATGCAAGAGATTAATAAATACTGTAGATTTTTCATCTTACCATTTTTGTCTGCTCTCCTCAGTATCTGGAAAGAAAACAGGAAAAATTTTATCACCATTTTTAATAAGTATTATAGTGAACATTACCCTCACATATAATTCATCCATTATTAAATAAAAGAAATTCCAATTTTAAGTAAAGGTTTTCCCATTGAGATTTTGCTTTATGATAGCCAAAACTTGAAAACAACCCAAATGTCTATCAACAGGTGAATGGATAAACAAACTGTGATATAGCCATAGAATAGAATACTACTGAGCAATAAAAACAAATAAGCTATTGACACCTACAACGTCTTGTCTAGATCTCAAAATAACCAGACTGAGTAGAAAGTCTAGACACAAAAGAAGACCTAGTGTGAGTTTCCAATTATATAAAATTCTAAAAAATGCAAACTAACCTATAGTGATAGAAAGCAGATTAAGGGTTGCCTTGGATTGGGCAGGGCAGGGAAAGGTGGATTATAATAGGGAGTGAGAAAACTTTTGCAGGTGACAGAGATAGCTATTATCTTGATTGTGGTAATAGTGTCACATATGCCAAAAGTCATCAAATTTACACTTTAAATATATACACTTTAATGTAAGTTAATCATACGTCAACAAAACTGAGAATCAACAAAAGAAAAATAAATCATCAGTCAATGTGAGTCCACATGTCTCTACCATACCTTACTTGTATGCATTGATATTATCCTAGACCTATTTTAAATTGTCTTTGATGTGTAGGAAATGTTTGGTCATCTGGTATCCATTACTCTTTGGCAGTGATTGCCAATATTTTTTCTAGGAAACCAAGCTTCCCTCCTCTCTTGGCCCATGTGCTTCAGGATTGGGCAGAGCACTCAGGTCTGGCAAATAGGGCATCACATCTCTTCAGCTATGGTGACTGCTTAGGCATGGGCACATTAGGGCCAGTGAATGAAAGGGCATGGTTTTGCTTGAGTGGTTAAGAGAGAGACACTTTCCTTTCTGCTGGCTTTGAATCTGGGAAGATACACACAAGGACTGCTATCAGCCATTTTGTTATTAGATATGTTATGGGTTGAATTGTGTCCGTCCAGAAACCAGTATTGAAGTCCTAACACTCAGCACCTATAAATGTGACTTTAATTTGAAATGGAGTCTTTGCTGATATAATCAAATTAAGATGAAGGATTACTAGATTGGGGTGGTACCTAAATCCAATGACTGGTGACATTATAAGGAGAGAGAGATTCAGAGATGCAGAGATAGAGGGTTGAGGCCTTATGATGAAAGAGGCAGGCATTGGAGTAGTGCAGCTGAAAGCCAAGGAATGCCAAGGACTGATAACCACCATCAGAAGCAAGGAAAGAGGCTTGAGGGAGGGACAGGCACTGTGGCTCACATCTGTAATCCTAGCACTCCAGGAGTCCGAGGCAGGAGGATCACTTGAGCTCAGGAGTTTGAGAGCAGCCTGAGCAAGAGTGAGATCCCTTCTCAACGAAAAGTAGAAAAAATTAGCAGGGCATTGTGGCTCATGCCTGTAGTCCCAGCTACTCAGGAGGCTGAAGCAAGAGGATCGCTTGAGCCCAAGAATTTGAGGTTGCTGTGAGCTGGCACTCTAGCCCGGGTGACAGAGCAAGACTCTGTCTAAAAAAAGAGGCTTGAAATAGCTCCCCTCTGGAGCCTTCAAAGGAAGATCATTCTTCCAACACCTTGATCTCACCCTCCTAAACTCCAGAACTGTGAGAGAGCAAATTCTGTTGTTTAAGCCGCCGTGTTTGTGGTACTTTGTTACGGCAGCCCTAGGAAATTAATACAATATATTACCTGGGAAGAACCAACACCCAGGACAGTAGCATTCAGAGACTTAAAGAAACTGGATCCTAATGACATTCTTTGAGTCCCTGATCAAGCCATACCAATAAGGTGGTATGCTTTTCATTACAGAAGCTGTCAATTATTATTTTTTTAAATCTTAAGACAGTTTGATTTTCTTTTTTTGTGAGCTATAATTGCATTAATCCTGATATGTATGCTGATAGCAAAAAAATCTGGATAATATATACTATTATCCAGATTTGCTACGTTAAATACCAAAGAAAATGTTGTTCTACCATATTGCAAAGACAAACTTCAGTTACTTAGAAGGGGCCCTTGAGTAACTTGTAGTTTTTTCTGAGTAACTTGCAGTTGAATAAGCAGAGCTATTCTTATATTTAGCTCGTCATTTCTTGCTGGCCAGCCTGAAACATGAGCAATCGTTTTTATTCCCAAGTTGTGTGTTTTACTGCTTTCTACTGTAGAAACTATCCTCATTTCCTTCTTTAGACTTCACAGAAATGAGGCATAGATAAATCTAATCATTACTACAGTGTGTTTTATTATACAATACTCATATTATTAAAAATCTCACCCATGAAACTTTTTCAGCAACAGATACGTACTACCCTGCCCTGTGTGCATAAGAAGTCGGTCTTCATTTTTACTAAATTGATTTAATTATTACAAGAGGATTGCTTTCAATAGTAAGAGCTACACTTAGAGCAGAATGAGACCCAGATGCTTTTTACTCCATAGAGGTACTTGCTAGTGAGTATTTTGGGGATCCTTCTATCACAACCAGCTTCTTCCTCTCCTCTGAAACCACAAAGCCCCAGCTAAGAGCCAGGGATACACAAAACACATCCTATTTCTTACCGTTGATATACTCTAAGATTCTATTTCAAGCCCTATTGTGTTCTCACAAGTTGGAAGTGACTAGAATAGGAATAACCACAGAGTTAGACCCAGGACTTCTGTCATTTTATTTCATACACACCAATCTTAACTATTATTCAGCCTCTTAGAGATGAAATTAATAGATTTTGTTATTACGACAGTTCTTTAATGTAATTAAACATGAACAGAACCGTCTCGGCTACAAACTCTGCCTCTGAGCCTCCAGGCTAATAAAAAACATACTTTGGATGAGAATCAAGTTTGTTATGTTATGTCACCACAGTTATCTGGGTCAGCTAATCTTATGGCTGTGATCACTAGATGGATAGTAAATAAATTAAATTATGATCAGGCTTCAAGTTCAAATAAGGTAACACTGTGTTTTTGCTACAATTTAAGGATTATCAAATAGATTCCTTTACCTTGAAAGACACTCTTTGATGGCTTTGACTGAAATTCTTCATTCCTCACTTTAAGTTATGAAAGGCAGGTGTTAAAATGTAAATGTTATCTTGGAAGCATAATACAGGAATGTAATCACCATTTACTGAACTAACTGCCTTCTACCATGGAGCAGGTTAAAGTTTGATAATGAGAGGAGCTAGTCAGTCACTTGGTGGACTCCTGAGAAACTGGGACACGGGGCACCGAGTCAGGACTTGTCCAGAACATGGCGCACCATCCAGAAGGGAAGACCCAGCAGGTGAGTCATGGCGTGTGGGCCTGGACACCCAGCAGGTAGTTTTACCTGTTGCCCCGCGATAGGGAATCAGGCACTGAAAGATGGATGGAGAGAAGGTAATTCTCACCCAGCCCTGCGTGAGGAAGCAATTTTTAATGTAAGATAACAGTAAAACTACATGTTTTACTGTTAGTTTCTGCTGGTTTCTGTAATGAGTGACATTTGCTTTGGCCATTAGGGCAGACAATGATGGGGTTAGCTGCCATCCTTCCAACTAGACAATCCCACTCAGATAAGTAACTGCATATGTGTGTGTGTGTGTGTGACCAGATCAGATAGGAGGTGTGTGCCTCTAATAGTCCAGTCAGACAACCATCATATCTGGAAAACTCTTTCTGCTTTGACAGTCCTCTGTCCATCTCACCTCTTGTACAAATGAGCACATACAGGGCTTTGGAATTAGGAATCCCCGAGAGGAGAGACTATTCCTTGTTTTCACCAAGTCCCTGACCATGGAGGCACAGTGCCTTGCGTTCAGGGCATACGCGAGTGTGCATGCTCAGATCGGGGAAGGGAGGGAAAACAAACAGCAAAATCATCTCTCTCCTTTGCAACCTTCCAGCCTCACTCCCATTTCAGCAGTGGTGTGGGCAAGGGTCACTTCCCTTCCAGTTAAAAGTCAAAGGAAAACCGTTGGGAGAGAAAAGTGGCATCAGTGAGTGGAGTTGCAACTAATTTCATTTGGGATTTCTCTTGCTTTGGGGGATGAGCCGAAGGTTTGTTTCCTTTTGCACAGTAAGGGAGTTGATTAAATGTAATGACTCAAAACAGGGTACACATGCTACATGGACTAGTATTCTAAATCAGAGTTCATTCTCTGTTATCTGGAATGCAGAAAACTGGGAAACCGTAGTGCACTGGCATAAAAGGAAAGGCGATTGTCATCCTTCTGGTCCTCTGTGTGGCTGCACACTGGACCCAGTTCAGCCCCTTTCATGGCTGGCAGGTGTGCCCTATGCAAATGCAGTTTTCTAGCCTGTGACCTCTTATTTCATAATCAGAGCAACCCTGGGAAGAATCATACTCATGATTATTGTTGATTTGGAGAGAAGGATAATGAAGCAAAAGCCCACAGTTGTGGTAAATCTTTCTCTGCTTTTCTTGTTAAACATTTATCTCTAGTTTCTAACCAGCTGGGCATGTCTATCACGTCATTAACAGTATTTTCAAAAGCTGTTTAAACAATTTCTTAAAGGACTGATTATGCCAGTGACATTGAAATATAAAACACTGGAAATCAAAGTTTTTCTCAAATTTGGAAATTAGTCTGTGTAATGCAGAAGCCTCCAATTGCCTTTATTTCTGTTCCAGTTTAGAATAGGTAATAGCTACCACCTATTTATTATAATATGAAGGGAATTTAAATAGCAATCCTTTTTATCAGGGATACTAGAATATATTAAATCTAATCAAATAAAATGCATTTATATTTCACAGTTTATTTTGCTAAAAGCATTATGATCAAGAAATGAATAACTCAAAAAATCCCTAAGTAACAAATCCTTTTTCATGTCACATATTTCACCAGAGTGTTAGATTTTTCACAAAATAACTCAAAAGTGTAAACAAAATCTTTTCAGTTTGAGACAAATCCAATGGCAGTTTTTGTTTTTTTTTCTTTGGGTAGACTGTAGCATTTTACTTACAAACAAGCATGCCAACACCTGTCACATGGAATCAGTTTCATATTTTTATTTTTAAATTCTAGACATAAAAAGGCAAGAGTGCCCAATTCATAGGCTACAAATTCCTTCAGGACAGGAACCGGATGCTATTTACAGACTTGGGAATAATCTTGCCCATATAATAAAAAATTTTAATCTCCTGGTTTTTAAAAAAAAAATTACAGTTAAACACTTGAGCCAAGGTTGGTTTGTAGGAAGGATGACTTTCCATTATATAGTGTTAATCCATTCATCTCCACACTATCACCAGGGTTTGTTAAACAAGTGTTTCCCTGTGCCTTAGAAACAGGCACAGGGAAACACTTGTTGGGGGACAGAGTGAAGATCAGGTCAGAATGAATGGAGACCCCATTTGTTCTCTTTGACTCAATTTCATGGCAGCTTAGTCCCTAGCCTGGTAACTGAATGATTTTCAGGGGCCCTGTCTCCTGCTCCTGAGAATTTCCTTCTCAGGTGTATGTGGTGTCTCTCTCTCATCCCAGCTCAGTTCCTTGAGGGCTTCACAGCCCTGAACAGCAGGACTTGAAAGGAATCGTACCATCTAGTTAAACCATTAGCACCAGTAACATCACATGATTGACCCAAGCCCAGCAGAGATAAATGCTCACAAAGAACAAGGTACTTAACAATCACTGAGTGGCTGAGTGGGAATCAGGTGTTTGGGTTTTGGTGGCAAGAGGACTAAGTGAGCCGATAATGCCTGGATCCCCCAGTGGAACCACATGGTAATGAGGAGAGTCAGCTGCCCTGACATACAGTTGAACCTCATCTCTATTGTTTGTCTTGGGCCAGTTTGTAATTATTGAGAGGAATTTCTCTCCCAATCACAAAAAGTCCAGCTAATCCATTAAAAGTAATCTAGGGAGGGTTCCTTGCCCTCCCCCATTATCTTCACATCTACCTCACCATTATGATACTAATCATTTGATTTTCTCATATTTTCATTTATCCACAAACAAATGTAGCTGGCCTCTGGCCCACCTCCCACTCACTTTGGCTTTCATAAGAAATTATAACTCAGAGAAGGGTAGAGGACAGAGCCCACAGCACTGCTCGGTGCCCTCTGTCATTTTCTATAATGCCTAACTAAGAAGCAGCCAGAATTGTCCCCACTGAGCCAGACACGACCTCTCTCGGAGGACAGCATGAATGTGACAACAGCAGGCAACTGAGAGAGAGGAAAAACACGAAACCCAAAGGCAGAGAAAAGACACGGGCGACTGGGTGAAAAATACAGAGAACAGAAACAGCAGGAAGAGGAAGGAAAGCAAAATCGAGAAATAAATAAGAAATAAAACTGCTTTAAAGATAGAAACCACAGCATGAGGGCAGAAAAATAGCACAGAAGGAAAAGAAAGATAGAATGGAGAAAGGAAGTCAATACCAAAACCAGGGATGGGACCAAAGGAAACACAGTCAAAAGCTAGAATTCATGAAGATGATAACAGTAATCACAACTTGGAGAGGTGCAGGGAAGAAGAGTAACAGGGTAGAAAAAGAGGAAAAATAGGAGGTGGCAGTGAAAAAAGAATCATCATGAAAGAGATCTTGGCCACTGCTGTAAAAGGAAAAACAAATGTGTTCCATGTGATTGTTTTCCAGGGGCTGGGGGAGGCTAGCGGGCATCGCAGGCTCTACTGCTTCCCTTGGTTGCCTGCAAATAGGGCACATTAGAGATGGGTTGGGACAATCTACCCCACCCCACACCTAATACCTCTTTCAAAGGCCCTATTCACCCAACGGAAACTGTTGTATTTGCAATCCTGTCCTTCCCAGGCTATTGGGAAATCTAACTTTTGGAATTTCATTAAGGCTTGTTAAGCCCCAAGCTGCAGGTCTGGGACGGCCCTTTTTACAAGTTAAGTGGCAGTCGTTCGTCTTGCATTTGCCTCGGTGGTGCCTCAGTGGTTTTCTGGAGAGGAAGGGGGTAGCTGTCACCCGTGCTCTGGTGGCCAAACGCTGGCTGGTCAGCGCCTGAGCCAAACCCCCTCCGCCCTCCCCGGGAAGAGGAAAGCTGCTGGGGAAGCACCCGCCTAACTCTGCCACCCGTACTTACGTCGAGGAAGATCGACATGCCCTTTGACAGCTGCAGGGCAGAGCTGAGCTCTTCCGAGGAGTTGTTGGAGGACGGCGACGTCTCCCGGGAATCCTCCATCCTCAGGAGCCCTGACGGCCCGCGGGCGCAGCGGGTTGGGCGCACCGGCTCGGACAAGGGCGCGGCCGCAGCTGCTGCCTCTCGGCGCCGCCGCCTCCCGGGCTCGCGATCCGAGTGTGCCGGCGCCCTCGCGCGCCTCCCTCCGCCGCCGTCTCTGCGCCCGGTCTCCCCTCCCTCTCGCCGGCCTCCGAGCTCCCACGCGCTCCGACTCTCGCCTCCCCCTTCCCTCGGCTGACGGCGCCTGGCTCGGGCTCATCCCCGCACTTAGCAACGGCGCCCCTCGCGGGGGAGCGGGCTCTGCCCCCGGGCACCGCCATTGGCCACCGCTCCACACAGCCCGGGGCTCCTGCTCGCCCCACGACTGCCCCACGAGCAGGGAGGGGGAGGGCGTCCCGACTGAGAGGGGGACAGATAGCTTCTGTCCAGAGCAGCCAAAGTGCGAAGAACGCCCCTAGTCCAGGCTCACCCCGCGGTGGGCACCGTGAGTCCAGAGGGATTCCAAGAGGGTTTACCTACTTTGCTTTTGGTCCAAGCGAACCTGCCTGCCCCACTGTCCCCAAAGGCGCGTGGGTTCGTGGGATAACACCAAGGAAGGAGCGACTGGTTTCAGGTAGGGATGAAGCCATTCCATTTTGGGATCTGCAAGACCTGAGTTCCAAACCTGCCTTAGTTACTTTGTTATCTTGCGATCTAGCAAGTTATGAAATGTTTAAGCCTCAGTTTTCCCTATCAGTAAAATGGTCACAACACGCACCTGGAAGTTTGCATGTGGTAGTGCTATTGACAAAGATAGTGCTATGAACTCTACATTAAAGTATGCACCAAAAAGTTTGCTATTGGTCAAAAACTGTCAAGTAATGTTCAAGAAGTTTTCCAAAGTCACAATAAAAACGTAGTCACTACATAGGTAATTTAAACTAGCATAATTATTCAATATTTGAGGGCTTCTGTGTGAGGGCTGCAAAAATACTAAGTTGACCACACCTTTCGTCATCTAAAATGCTGTAAGACAGGACCCAGTTGCTGTGTGGATTGCACAGTTGAGCTATCTGGGAGGAAAGTGAGAGGAAGAAAGGAGTACCCCGTCCAAACAAGACTCTGCCTGCGAGAAGTGACAGAGAGGATCCAGATCTCCACTTTCTGGCCTCCCAGGAAAACATGTTCTTCCTGTAAGACGGGTCCACAAAGAACCATAATGTGGGATGAAATGTGAGTGCCTTAAGGCATGTCAAAGGTGCTATTGGTTTCTTGAAAGAGACGGTTTCTAACCTGGCTGTGAGGACCAGGAAAGGCTTGATTAGAAAGGTGGTATTTGAAATGGATCTTAAAAACCAGTAGACACTCCATAGTTGGTATACGGAAAAGACATTCTAGGCAGAGGGAAAACAGGAGCAAAGGCATGGCACCAGGAAAGTACATGGAAGCTGGCAGTAGTCCACTGGGATTTCCTGGAAACCTACAGAATCCCAGCCCCTACCCTAGGTTTACTGAATCCCAGTATCAAAGTACTAGCTAGCCCAAGAATCTTACCCAGCCCCCTAGCCCCACTGACTCATACACAGTTGCTCTGGACAGGGCCAGGGCTCGGGTGAGGCAAGTGAGGCACCCTGCGCACAATGGAGGCGTACTCCCTCTCATGCTGCCCTGGACTTCCATGATCCTGAGAGTGATTGTCGTCTTAAATTTTGTACCACAGTGTCTCCTTCACCTCACCCAAGTCCCAGCCCTGCTCTATAGATCAGTGCTTTGCAAAAAAACCGAATCCAGCTGTGCTTAACTCTGGCTGTATGTTGGCATCACCTGAATTATGTGGCAACTTTAAAATGTGGCCACAAATTCATGGGCACTCTTCCTATGGAAAGCCGGTACCCTCCCACTGAATCTGAAAGACTGTGACTGCTTCAATGAGGAAAATGAGGCAGAAGTAACACAATGTACTGTCTGTAACTTGGTGCATAAAAGGCCTTGTAATTCCACCTTTTCCAGTGGAATATTTGCTCCTGGAGTTCTGAGCTTCCAAATGTAAAGTTTGACCACCTGGAGCCTCTGTGCTTTGAGAAAGCTCAAGCTATCTGGAGCGGGACGTGTAGATACCTGGCTGATAGCTCTAGCTGAGCAAGATCTCTGCATTACGCCAATGTAAGCAGCAGAAATGTCATTAAAGATGCTTCCAGATAACTCCAGCCCCCAGCTCTTTGAAGACATCTCCAGCCATTTTAGTTGTCCCAGCCGAGACCACAGAAGTCATAGAGCAGAGGCATACTGTTAGTGCTGTGCCTGTCAGAATTTTTGGCCCACAGAATTTGGGAGTATGATAAAATGTATACTGTTTTACACAAATAAGTCTTCGGGTGGTTGGATTTATAACAATAGATAACCAAAATAAGGAGCTACTTCCCCCCACCCCAAAAAAGCTCTCCAAATTGATGCCTGTGCTTCATCCTCAGATTCATATTCAATTATTAATAGCATGGTGGTCCCAGGGCATAAACATTATTTTAAAAAGCTCTCCAAGTGATTCTAATGTGTGCCTAGGATTAAGAACCACCAAACTTGACTATGCTATACATACTGTACAGGAGAAAAGAATAAAATATCAGAAGACATGCAGAGGCTATAGAACGAAGACCCATAAAGTTTGGAGATAGAACTCTGGACTTAATTAGGTGGGGAATTAGAGACATTAATCAGGGCAGATGTTGATTGCAGCTGTGCTTTAGAAATATTCATCTGGCATCTTTGTGTGCTTTGACCTTATTCACTGCAAATTTCCTTATCTGAAATGCTAGAATAGACTCTTCCCTTTAGCAACTGTTCATCAAAAGAAATACAAAATCATTAAAAAACAGACTGGCCAAACCATCAAATGGATAATGGTCATTGAAATCACTGAAGAAGAAAAACCAGAAGGAGAAGGAGGAGGGGTACTGGTCATGAACATCAAGTTACCACGTTGACCAGATAACACATTAATTTGTTCCTGCTTTGGAGAGAGGATTGAATGGATTTTTCTGCAACAAGTACAGTATAAGTCTAGTCCTTCAGCCCTCAAATTCAGCCCTGCAAATGGTAATATTTTTATGCCAGTCCCATGGTAACAAGAACAGGTGATGAAGAAGACTTTCTCTGATTATAAATGAAGAACAGGAGAATAATCAGTAGTCAGCATTCAAAACCAGGAAGCTGTTTGTAATGCTTCAGTAAAAACATTCCTTTTCCCTTTGCTGACAAGGAATGATACTTTCTGTACCTGTGGCTTTGCTTATTTGGTCTATCAAAAATAAATATAAATTTTCAAACAACCAACTGGTCATTATTTATTTTTATGATTCCTGCATGAACACCACGGTGCAACAGCTGACTTCTCTTTTTAATGGAAATGTAATGCTCATGGAAGGTGCCACTAGAAATGGATGGCAATTAGATTCCCATTCACAGCCAAATTCAATAGGCTCTACGAAGTGGTGACCAAACATATTTTTAGTTTTCTTTTTATCCAGACAGCATGCATTTTTGAAAACTGTTTTCACACATCATTTTCCTGAAACACAGATGCTGCACTGCTGTGCATAGTATCAGTTGTAAACAAGAGACAGCAGACTTAAGGGAGGAAATGCATCTTCCTACCAACTTTGTAGCAAGGGCCTGGAAAAAAAAAAAAAAGATACGTAATTCTAGATTCCAGCTCTCAGGCTTCCTATGATAAGACTTTGACAGGAAGGTATTTCTAGCGTTTCAGAAGATGATAGCTGTGTGGGAATGTATTGTATTTCAATCGATCTCTGCCTCATGGAGGAACTATTATCTAAACCATTTCAGACAGCCAGGAATCTATCTTATTTATATTCTAAATTCTAGGGAAGGTTATCCTTCTGAACAATGACTCAGAATGCTTTCTGTCAAGTTAGTGGGCATTTCTGTTGCTTTGGCAACAACCTAGGATCCAAACCCTCTTCCTTTCTAGGTGCCTGTCCCCATGGAGTGGGTCCTGATTGGAGGCAGGACCCACCTCTTCTGCAGGGAAGGAAGACAGTCCCTCTCCCTCTCCCTCTCCCCTGGTGGCTGGAGCACAGACAGAGATCTAGGCTCAGCCAATATGACATTTCACTTGTGCCTTAAATCTAGATCAACGACATGAAGGGAAATTTATTAATGGCAGTGGGCACAATGCAGTGGAGCCCTGAAGGTGACTTAAGCAATTTGATAAAGGCACTTTATGATTTCAGCAGCCCTGTCCTCCAAGCTTGATCTGCAGCCTTCGCATTGACTTCCCAAGAGACGTGGTATCTTTTCTTTTCATTTTACCTTAGGGTTAGCTTTTGATGTTTGATCTCTGACTAATATATTCAGTCTGAATGTCTCCTGTTAAAGGGGGCTATTTGTGAAGTCACTGGAAAAAACTGGTTAAAAAATTTAATTCTCTTCAGACATTTGTTGAATGCCTGCTTCATTCCAGGCATAGCTGGGGAAATGATGAAAAAGACTGGTCCTTGCTTTTGCAGAGCACACACTGCTTAAGGAGACTCTATTTTAATAGATAATTTTAATGCAGTGAGACAAGAGAACACCAGAGGTTTGCAGTGAGGGCTGAGGGGGAATAGAGGAAGAGGCTGCTTCTCCCCATTAGTGCCTATTCTACATGACCATTTATGTAACTGTAGATGACAAAATTAGGACTTGGGAGTAGTAAGTGCCATGGACCAGTATTATTAGTTAATAATGGCTATTTTCCTATGAGCTTTTACCCTGAGAATAAAATTTTTCTGGTATGCTCCTATGGGAGTAAAATAAAACTCCCATCTACTGGCTTACTCAACTTAGAGCACTTCCATCTTGAAACAGAAAAAAATATCCTAAATACCAGTATTCTCCTTGGACCCTATTTGTTATTATATTAATAGTTAGTATCACCTCAATCGTTGTCATGGGCAAAATTCCTCATCTGATAAAACAAAGTTGAGGAAGGAAGCTGAGGCAAGATGACAGACTGGAAGCAGCCTGCACAGGTCACTCTCTAGGAGAGGATGAAACATTGCAGGTGGATGTTCACCTACGGGTGGGCCTTCTTAAAAAGAGCATTGGAGAAGTGATGGGGGACATTCAGAGTGAAGGAGAAGGTGATGGAGCAATCCACTCAGCAAGATCAGAATGTGCTTGGGGAGGCAGTCACATGTGGGGAAGGATGGGAGGAGATAGCCTTGGGGTACCACTCTCCCCCTGGGGGCACTGCTGCTGGAGCTGTGAGGGGGCTCCACCACCACAGACCTCTGGACTGATCAGGGAGCTGCTTGGAGTCTGTACAGTGACACTGCACCAGGGAGCAGGTGTAGCAGGGATCTGGGGGATCCCATTCCTGGGTCACTGCAACTGATGCCATTCTAAGCTCTCAGGTCTTGGCTTTGCCACAGCGCCCTGCATTGTCCCATGAAGCCAAGGAGGGAGCAGGGAGAGCAGATGATCTCATATGCCCTGTGATGGGGAGCTGAGCACCCCTCCCCACAAAAGGGATCTGAACATATCAAGCACCTCAGATGCCACCTGAGAAGCCCTGTGGTGACTGCCTCTGTGGGACCTGGGCAGGGGGAGAAGCCCTGCAGCCCAGTGGCTCAGCCCCACAGCCTTGCCCCTGCCATCCCCAAGCTGCCACCCAGCCCTGCAGTTCAGGCTTGTGATTCCTGTGCAATTGCCCATCCCCACCTGTGAGGCTGCAGCACCAACACCAGGCTTGTGGCTCTGCCCCCAAGGCTCCAGTGCTGTCACTGAGCCCATAATCCCAGCTCCCAGGGTCTCCGGCTGCCATCAGGCCCTGCAGCTCCATCCATGAGGCTCCAGCACCCATAATGGGCTCTGTGCCCCAGCCTTGAGGCCCCTCTACTGCCGTCATGCTCCACAGCTGCACCCTCAAGCCTCCAGCACCACCACCTGCTCCATGGCCTTAGTTCTGAGGCTCCCCATCTGCCATGGGACCCTGTGGCCCCACCCCCAAGGCTCCAGTGCCATTGCTGGACCCCACATCCCCATCCCTGAAGCTCCCACTGGCTGGCTGTCAGGACGTGTCTCCACTGTCCAGTGCTCTGTCAGTGACCCACTCACCTTGAGTCACCGGGTGCTAGACTCAGTTGTAGCAAATGCTGGCAGCCCTGACATCCTCAATCATTGCCTAGATAGCCTTGCCCAGTTGCCACTGTCACTGCTGCAGGGAGACCTGGGCAGAGCAATCTCCCATAACACCAGCCTCCATGGAGAGGGACTTTCCAACCTGAGCTTCCAACAGTAGCCTGGGGAACAACCCACCACTCCATAGGAATATCATTCCACACAGGCTTGGACTATGACAAGCACAGAGGAACAGGACAACCCAGATCAGCTGCATTACACGATCTCAGTGCATATGCCCCTCCCCATCCTGGGTCAGTCTTCCAGAGTAGGTCACAAAGTCACTATCTAGGGACCTCTCCTTCTCACTAAGTAGGAGAATTCCCAGCAAAGGAGAACAGGTGTGCCACAAACCTACCTTCCCTGAGCTGAGAGAAGAGGTTTCAGATGAGAAGAAATCAGCAAAAGAACTCTGGCAACGTGAAAAAGCAAGCTAGTTCAACACCTTCGAGGAATCACAATGGATCTACAGCAATAGACCCAAACCAAAACAAAATCATTGAATTGTCAGAAATGGAATTTAGAATATGGATGGAAAATAAGCTGAATGGGATTAAACAGAAATTTGAAAACCATCACAAAGAAGCCAAAAAAAGTTTCAGGACACTGGTGAAAAAAATGAAAAAGTCACTAAAGGGCTAGACAACATAAAAGGATATGACAAAAATTAAAGAAATGTAAGAGTCATGTAGGTAATTTCAAAATACAGCAGAAAGCCTCAGCCACAGACTAGACCATGTAGAAGAAGGAATCTCAGAGCTTGAATACAAGGCTTTTGAAGTAAGTCAGTCAGAGATGTAGAAACAGGAATGAAGAAGAATGAACTGTCACTCAGGGAAATATGGGACTATGTGAAGCACACCAATATATGAATTATAAGTATCCCTGAGGAAGAAGAAGAAAAAGCAAAAAGCATGGAAAATTTATTCAAGGGAATTATTGAGGAAAACTTTTCTGGTATGACGAGATTCAGATATCCAGATACAAGATGGTCTTTGAACACTGAGAAGATTCACAGCAAATAGGACATCACCAAGACACACAGTCATAAACTTGGCCAAAGTCACGATGAAGGAGAAAATTCTACAAGCATCAAGGTGCAAGCAGCAACTAATCTAAAAAGGAAAACCCATTAGTCTAACAGCAGACTTCTCAGTGGAGATCTTACAAGCCAGAAGGGATTGGGGCCTCATTTTTATCTTTCTTAAACAGAACAACTTTTAAACAAGAATTTTGTATCCTGCAAAACTAAGTTTCATAAATGATGGAGAAATAAAGACTTTTTCAGACAAGCAAATGCTAAGGGAATTTGTCACTACTAGACCTACCCTACAGGAAATATTCAGAACTGCATTATATGGAATAACACAACAAAGACCCACCAGTGTAAAAACACCCAAAAGTTAAAGCTCATAGCTCTCACACAATAATAGCACAAGATGGAAAACAAAACAACAGGGTATCATCCAACATGATGAACAGTACAGTAACCCACATATCAATACTAATATTGAATATGAACAGTGTTACTGCCCCACCTAAAAGACATAGGCTGGCTGGCTTGATTAAAAAAAAAATACTCCAAGTATATGCCATCTCCAAGAAACACATCTAACTTGCAAGAACTCACACAGACTCAAAGTAAAGGGATGGAAAAAAATATTCCATGCAACTGAAAACCAAAAGCAAGCAGATGTAGCCATTTTCACATCAGATAAAATAGACTTTAAATCCAATATTGGTTAAAAAAAAGAAAAAGATACAAAGATGGTCATTATATAATAGTAAAGGGAGCAATTCGACAAGAAGACATAACAATACTAAATATATATGCACCTAACACAGGAGTGCCCAGATTCATAAAGCAAATTCTGCTAGACTTAAGCAAAGAAATAAACAGTAGCATAGTAATTGCTGGAGACTTCAACACCCCACTGACAGAGATAGATAGATAATTAAGCGAAAACGTCAATAAACACTGGAATTACATGGGACTCTAGAACAAATGGATCTAACAGTCATTTATAGAACATTCTTTCCAAAAACTACTGAATATACATTTGTCTCATCAGCACATGGGACATTCTCCAAGATTGATCATATCTTAGGCCACAAAACATGTCTCAGAAAACTTTAAAAAACTGAAGTTACATCATGTATCTTCTCAGATCACAGTGAAATAAAACTAGAAATCAATTCCAAGAGAATACTCAATTCTATACAAAGTCATGGAAATTAAACAACCTGCTGCTAAACAATCATTGGGTCAATGATGAAATTAAGATGAAAATCAAAAGATTCCTCAAACTGAAATAAAAAGGAGACAAAGCTATCAAAATTTATAGGATACAGCAAAAGCACCCCAAGGGGAAAATCATGGTCTTTAATGCCTACATCAAAAAGACAGAAAGATCACAAATTAACAACATAACATCACATCTCAAGGAATTAGAAAAAGAGAGCAAAGCAAGCCTAAAGCCAGCAGAAGAAAAGAAATGAAGTTCAGAGCAGAACTAAACAAAATGAAAATAAAAAACAATGCAAAAGATCAATGAAACAAAAAGTTGGTCCTTTGAAAAGATAAACAAAATCAATAGACCACTAGCCAGATTAACCGGAAATGGAAGAGAAAGGACTCAAAGAAGCTCAATCATAAATAAAAAAGGAGACATTATAAGTGATACCACAAAAATATAAAATATCATCTGTGAATACTATAAAAACCTCTACACACAAACCAGAAAACATAGATGAAAGGGATAAATTCCTGGAAACACACAATCTCCCAACCTTAAATCAGGAAGAAATAGAAATCATGAATAAACCAATAATAAGCAGTGAGATTGAAGTAGTAATGAAAATCCTCCCCTCCCAAAAAAAAAAAAAAAAAAAAAAACCCAGACCAGATGGATTCATAGCCAAATTCTACTAGACCTACCAAGAAGAACTGGTGCCTATCTTATAGAAATTATCTCATAACATCAAGAAGGAGGAAATCCTCTTTAACTCATTCTGTAAAGCCAGTATCATCTTGATACCAAAGTCAGGAAAGGACACAAAAACCAAAAAAAAGAAAAAAAAGAAAAAAGACAACTACAGACCAATATCCTTTATGAACATAGATGCAAATGTCCTCAACAAAATACTGGAAAACAAATTCAACAGCACATCAAAAAGATAATCCACCATGACCAAGTGTGTTTCATCCTGGGGATGCAAGGATGGTTTAATGTGTGCAAATCAATAAACGAGGTTCACCACATAAACTGAAACAAAAACAAAGACCATGTAATCATCTCAATAAATGCAGAAAAACATTCAATCAAATCAGTACCCATTCATGGTAAAAACCCTCACCATACTAGGCATAGAAGGAACATACCTCAAAATTATAAAAGCCATACATGGCAAACACACAGTCAACATCATACTGAAAGGGAAAAAGTTGAAACCATTTCCCCTAAGAACTGGAACAAGACAAGAGTGCCCACTGTCACAACTTCTATTCAATATACTACTAGAAGTACTAGCCAGAGCAATAGGCAAGAGAAAGAAAAAAAGGTGTCCAAATCAAGAAAGAGGAGGTTGAATTATTCCTATTTGCTGATGATATGATCTTGTATCTAGAAAACCCTAAAGACTCCAACAAAAGACTCCTAGAATTGATAAATAAATTCAACAAAGTCTCAGGTTACAAAATCCAGGCATACAAATCAACAGCATTTCTATATACCACTAACAATCAAGCTAAGAGTCAAATCAAGGATTCAGCATCATTTACAATACCTACAAAGAAAATAAAATACCTAGGAATATACTTAACTAAGGACGTGAAAGATCTCTACAAGGAGAACTACAAAACACCGATGAGAGAAATCACAGATGGCACAAACAAATGGAAATATATTCCTTGTTCATGGATTGGCAGACTCAACATCACTCTAATGTCCATACTGCCCAAAGTGATTTACAAATTCAATGCAATTCCCATCAAAACACCAATGTCATATTTCACAGATCTAGAAAAAAATAATCCTAAGCTTCATTTGGAACCAAAAAAGAGCCGGAATAGCCAAAGTAGTCTTATGGAAAAAACAAATCTGGAGGCATCACATTACCTAACTTCAAATTATGCTACAAGGCTACAGTAACGAAAAGAACATGAGACTGGTATAAAAGTAAAGACACAGACCAATAGAACATAATAGAGAATACAGAAATAGAACCATCTACCTACAACCAACTGATTGATCTTAGACACAGCAAACAATAACATATACTGGGGAAAGGAAGCCCTATTCAATAAATGGTGCTGGAAAAACTGGATAGCCACATGCAAAAGAATGAAACAGGACCCCTATCTCTTTCCATATACAACAATTAATTCAAGATGGATAGAAGACTTAAATATAAGTCATGAAACCATAAAAATTCTAGAAGAAAATATGGAAAAAAGTCTTCTAGACATGGGCCTAGGCGAAGAATTTATGACTAAGACCCCAAAGGCAAATACAGCAACAACAAAAATAAATAAATGGGACTTAAAGTAAAAAGCTTCTGGACAGGAAAGGAAATAATCGACAGAATAGATAACCTATAAGATAGGAGAAAATACCTTATAAAGAGATACTATCCAGAATCTATTATACAAAGAACTAAAATCAAGAAAAAATGAACAAGGCTATTAAAAAGTGTGCAAAAGACATTAACAGAAGTCTTTCAAAAGATTGAGAAATGGCCCATAAATATATGAAAAATACGCTCAACATCACTAACCATCAGGGAAATGCAAATTAAAACCACAATGAGATACCACCTTCGCGCTGTCAGACTGGCCATAATTAAAAAGTCAAAAAACAATAGATGTTGGTATGCATGCAGAGACAAAGGAACACTTATACACTGTTGGTAGGACTGCAAATTAGTATAACCCCTAGGGAAAACCGTATGGGGATTCCTCAAAAAACTAAAAGTAGACCTACCATTTGATTCAGCAATCCCACTACTGGGTATCTACCCAAAGGAAAAAAAATCATTTTATCAAAAAGACACCTGCACTTGAATGATTATCACAGCATAGTTCACAATTGCAAAGATGTGGAATCAACCTAAGTGCCCATCAATTCATGAGTAGATTAAGAAAATGTGGTATATATACACAATGGAGTACTACTCAGCCATAAAAGGAATGAAATAATGTAATTTGAAGCAACTTGGATGGAACTGGACACCATTATACTAAGCAAAATATCTCAGGAATGGAAAAACAAACACCACATGTACTCTAACAACTGGGATATAAATGATGGGCACACATGGGCACAAAGAGATGTAAAAGCCATTGGAATCCAAGAAGGGGGAGGGTGGGAAGGGATGAGAGGCAAAAACTTACCTATTGGGTACAATGAACACTATTCTGGTGATGAGCACACTAAAAGCCCCAACTTAAGCCTTATACAAGGTATCCATGTAACAGAAACATTTGTACTCCCTTAATATTTGAAATTTTAAAAAAATAATTAAAAAACAAGGATGAAATATTGTGTGCCAAGGGCTTGGCAAACACTAGACACAGGGCGGGGGCTCAATAAAGTTAGTCATTGTTATCTCCACCAGCACCATTGCTTTGCAACCATGTTGTTGAGACCGGAGAGACTTCACATAAAGTGCATGGTACGGTGTCTGGCACTTATGTGTCCAGTTTGCAGTGGTGGTCACTAGTGCTAAGACATTGCTGTCTATAGCCCTAGACACTGTTTATTGCTCCCTCCTTCTTGAAACTCTTATTTCTGCTTTCTGATCATGTTCCTCCTCCTCTCCTTAGTCTTCTTCATGGGGTCTTCTAAGTCTTCTAGCCTTCTACATGTTACATTTTCTAAACTATATTCCTGGTTCACCTTTCCCCCTCTTTTCCTCTCATTCTTGCTCTCTCTCCCTCTCCTCCATACACTGATATTATTCAATCCCATGGTTTCCACTGTCTATGGACTGATGACTATGTAGATTCATATTTCAGCCTGACTGGTGCATATCTTCTTATAGATATTTCTTAAGCATTTTGGAATTGAGCATAATTAAAAATGAATCCATCATTTTTTCCTAATTACCATATGCTTCCTGTCTTATTGAATAACATCACCCTTCACCAATTCATCCAGAAGAGAAACCTGGGGACAAATCTTAGACTCCTCCCTCACTGTCCCTCACTCTACTTCCATTCCATCCTCACCTCTGACTAATCACTTGCATGTCTTATCTTTGGAATCAACCCTCTCCTTTCCACCCTCATCACCACTGTATGGGACGAAGAAACTGTCACACTCACCAGGAGCAATGCCCCAGCTGCTTGCCTGGTTTCCCTGTCTCCAATCTGGCATCCTTCTAAACTATGCTTCACACTTTCCAGAGCAAGGCTTCTAGAATACACATCTAAGCATAGCACACACCTGCTTAAAATCCTACAGGCTCACTGGTGCCTTCAAAATAAAATCACCTTTACTGCATCATCTCTTGCTGTTCTCTTCCTAATTCCTCCCTAGCTTCAATATTCTGGTCACACAGAATAAATGGAGTGGCATTGAGTGGTTAAGCAGACAAATGATGATATCCAAAAGATTTGGGCTCAAATCCCAGCCTAGCTTCTCATTATCTTTGGATAACACTAAGGCATGCTATTTAGCCTCTATTTTTCTCCATTTTCAAGCAGAAATAAGAATGGTACCTACTGCACAGGATTTAGATGAGGATTCAGTTAAATAATGCATGTAAGACATTTAGCATTGTACCTTGCACAAAAATAATGGCACCAAAATGTGCCTATTTATCGCTACTTGCAGATCCCTGGATATGCATTGCTCTCCCCTGCTGCTGGGTTGTTGCCCTTGGCATTCTCTGCCTAGAATATGTGTCTTCCTTAATCACCCTGCCCATCACTTAGTTGGGTTTTAAGAATCAGCTCAGACATCTTTTCCTCTGCAGAAGAGCCTCCGCCCCCACCAATCCCCAGGCCTGGACTGGTTTCCCCTCCTCCTTGTTTCCATAGCACTCTCTGCATACCCCTTTCATGTCCTCTAGACATTTTTTTAAAAATAGTTTTTTAGAATCTTCTCTGCCTGCCTGTTTGAACTCTGAGATGCTGTAGAATAGAAACTATATTTTCCATCTATATCTTGTGCCTGGTAAATTGCTAGACACATGGTAAGCACTTGATAAATGTGGAGTGAATGAACAAAAAAGGGAAAGGTTAAATAAATCTTGTACTTTAAATAGACATCAGAGTAAGAATATGAATGATGTTAGCTGCTTCCTTGTCATAATGTCCAATTACGTGAATTGATGATAAAAAGGTACAGAGACAAAGCAGAGGGGCCTCAAAAGCTGGTGGAAGATTTATAAGCATCAGCTTCTAGAGTTGGGCAGAGCTGGATGCTTAGCTGCAGACTAAGGGTGTGCTTAGGGCAACAAAGCAGGGGTGGCCCCGCCTCCCCAAAAGGGAGCGGTTAAACTTAGATGAACTTAGCTACCATTTTACAATCAGAAAATACAAGAAATTAGTATTATAATTTTAATATGCACCTACATTTTTTAGAAATTAAAGATTGTAGGGAGATGGAAGAGGGGATCTGGCAACTCTATATGGAAGCTCCAAGGGTCTTACCCAGGTCCTAGGAACATGCCTCATTTCTTTCTGACTTGGCCTCTTCACACTAATGTGGACATTTTGCAATCTCACGTAAATTCTTGGGGATGGGCCACTAAACCCTGGGAGCCAACATGAGAAAGAACAGTAGGGACAGGATTGGAAAGCCAAATCCAGCTTTGCCATTTACTAGCCATGGAGTCATGACCATGTCACTTAACTTGTCTGAGCCCTAATGGTCTCATTCCTAAAGATCAGATAATAATAGTCACTTCATAAGATTTTTGTGGGGATTAATGAGAATGGATGTAGATTTTGCCGTGAACACTTTGTGGTCAGATCCCATCTGTTTTGTTCAATTACTGTGTCCTCAGCTCTCAGTGAATGCTGGTTGAATAAATCAGCAACCAGCACACAGTAGGCTCATCATTATATGTGCAACATAATCAACTTTTCTAACCTCAAAGGGATATAAAGAAAAGAAAGGCAGACACACAAGACTTCACCTGGGCAAGAGCTGTCATAATAATGACTTTCTTCATCTGCCTGCAACTGTGGAGAGGGTGAAAGTGCCCAGTTTCACTCTATTATTGTTTCCCCTTTTAGTTGCTCCTTCATACATGAAAAGCGGCTTTTGTAATGCATTTGACATTTCCCTTTAAAAGTGCAAATTAGCCTCTAATTAGGGAACTATCTAAGAACTGACTGACCCTTAACAATTTCTCCAAAACAGAAGCCCTGAAAGCTAAAATATGTTGCTTAGTTTGTAGATAAGCTAAGGTTATTTGAAACAATCTTTTAAAGTGATTTTTTTTACTAGATTTGTTAAGCTACTTTCACTACACAAGAGTTGGAAACCATATTCTAATCATATAACTCTTCTTCTAGTAGACATTTCAGAATCCACAGTATGCTCTTACGATATTTTTTATGAAGAAAAGTGGTCCTTTTGGATCATAGTATACCCTTGAGGTAAGTACATTCAATCCTATGTAAGTACCATAGAAAAGACAGCATTTTATTTACGTCTTAGGGAAAGTTTTCCAAAGAATCTAATTTACAAAAGCAATTTACAGACTGAATGACACTTGGGAAAATTCTCAGAGCTTAACAACAGCAGTGACTTCCTCCTTCCAATTTCCTTCCCAGCTTCAAATTTGTCTGTTAGAAAAAAAAAATGGAAGGAGTAGGTTTTGTTTAAAGGCATCGGATAACACTTTTAAAATTGGCAATACAAAATCATTTCAAAAAGAAAAAAAAAACTCAACTGCTAAGTAATTGTGAAGTGTTGCCCTTGACAGCTAATTTCTAAGTAATTAGGCTTTTAAAATTATTTTAGGTGAACTGCCCATCTTCCAATGGGCAAAATTACTTTAGGTTTAAAAAAATTTCCTAACTTCACCGAGTTCTTTTTCATTTTTGCTAATATAAGTCATTGTATGAGTCAGCTCAGGTTGCCGTAACAAAATACCACAGATTAGATAGCTTCAACAACAGAAATCAATTTTCTCACAGTTCTGGAGGCTGGAAAGTCCCAGATCAAGGCTCCAGCTGATTTGGTTTCTGGTGAGGGCCCTCTTCTGACCTGTGGACAGTCACCTTCTTGCTGTGCCGTCACATGGCCTTTCCCCTGTGCACGTACTAAGAGACAGCTCTCGTGCCTCTTCCTCTTTTTATAAGGACACAAGCCATGTCAGATTAAGTCTCCACTCTGATGAAGGTAATTTGACATATGAATTTTAGGGCAACACAATTCAGTCCATAATAATCATTATAATAATGTGCGATAGTGAGAATGAGAGAGAGAGAAGAAAGAGAGAGAGGGAGAAAGAACTAGGTTTTGCACAGACTCTTCCACTTCTGAACTGTCTGACCTCAGGTCAATCATTTCACCTATCTGTGCCTTAGTTTCTTCTTCTGAAAAAGGGAGTGATAATAGCACTTACCTTAGGTAAAGCTGTAAAGATTGAATGAAATATCCTATGTCTGGCTCAAAATGATTGCTCAATAAAGTTAATTATTAATTTATGTAATAAGCAATTTAATAAATCTCTTTGTAGTTCCCTGTGAATATGAGCAAGAGAACAGGACATGCTTTGATGGAACATTTCAACTTAAAAAAAAGAGAGAGAGAGAGAATGTGGGAATCATCCCTTCACTCCTAACAAATCCAAATCCAGTCATCTACCAGGTCTTGTGAATTCTAACACATAAGTAGTTCCAGAATCCATATCCATCCATTTGTCTGCATTTCTGCCCCAAATCACTTCTCACTACCTCATCTGTGGAGCTATTGCCTCCTCCTGGGACACCATATTTCCTTTCCCTATTGGTGCCACAGTTGGAGCAATAATCTTGAACATACATAATCCTGTTGACTTTCCCTCTTACAAATGTTCAGTGGCCATCATTGATCTTGGGATTGAGTACAAAAGTCCTTTATGTTTCTCTCAAGACCCTGCAAAATCAAGTTTCATCTCTTCCCATGAGCCCACCTTCCAGACACACACTCATACATGCACATGCACACACACACATCACTTACCTTCACATGCACACATTTAGGTGCGCACATACAGACACGTACATAAATTCAAAAAAGGAAGAAGCCAGTTTCCCTTGCTTTCTTTCCACTGTGTGTTAAGCCCCGAATACATTGTAGTGTCTTGGCAAGTACTGTTGAATTAAAATCTGTTAAATGACAAATTGCCATGTTCATTTTGTTCCCTTAAAATTTAAAATTCAGCACATCCATATCTTATATAAAAAGGAATATTTAAACTAGATGAGTTACATATTAGTTTTCTTGATGGGATCAATGCATGAGGAAAATCTTGTAAACAAAATGTTACAATGTATCCAATACACCTTTTTTCCTAGGCTGAACTACAGTGAGCTATTGAACTCTTCTTTTGGAAACAGCACGAATGTAATGTTAGCTTTAGCAAAAGATAAAAAATATTAAAGGTGAACCAGAAAAATTCATTTCATAGCCCATCATTTTCTGCCTCAAAAGATATTAGCATTCAGTTGATGAGAGGTGGGTAAATGAACACAACCTCTGCGGAAGGTACGTGGCCCCTTGTGTTAAAGTGAGAATGTTCGTGTCCTTTGACTTCTTGTCTACTTCTAGGCACTTCTCTCTGCGGGGATAAGCAGACAACTTCACGGATGATATTTTATCTCAGATTGACTAGAAAAATGGATTCTGAGGCAAAGTTTGCAAGGTCAAGCTTTATTGGGAGACACAGTCCCAGGGCAGCAAAAAAGATGGAAAAGGGAAATCAGGCAGAAAAGAAGGGAGGAAAAAATAAAACTCTGGCCATTCTGGTATAAAATAACACAGCTGGTCACTGAGTCATGCCAGATTCCTCTGGTCAGACTGTGTGGATCCACTGCACCTGGGAACTCACCTGGGGTGGGGGAAAGGAGAGACAATCCATCTATCATCTCCTTCCCATCCCCTGTCTTTCCCTGGTCAGCCTGCCCCCACCACCCCCACGCTTGACATATTAAGTACTCCTATACTTCCAGGTTGTGCTACTTGGTTCATCCAGGCAGTCTGGGGAAGCCAGACCCAACCTCCTCCCCACACACAGCCCTCAGGTCTCTGTTCAGTCTGAGTTGGGAAGTGGGGGGAGGAGGCAGAACTTCATGGGCTCCTTGAGGTTGGCTTAGGCTGCAGCTGCCCTGCCAAACTCTCCCCACATGACTGTCACTTTTGGGGGAGACAGCCCCCAGGGCTAGAAGATAGGCAAATGCAAAGGCAGCTTCTATGCTCCATTGAGCTCCATTGAGCAAGCAGCTGAGGCTCTGCTAGGCAGGCGGGACCAGGAAAATCTAGGGAAGACTATAAATTGGTTCTGATACAGATGTACACTGTACATTTGTGGTAACGTGATTTAAGGACTCTACATTTTTATACAACCCAAATTTTGTATGCATAGATTATTGGTTCAATGAATTTTGATATATTCAAAATTGTATCAAAATCAGGTTAAAATTAATCTTTAAAGCATAATTTGATGTATGCAATTATGTAAAGAGAATGTGACTCTGTGTGTGTGTGTGAGAGAGAGAAAGAGAGAGAGAGAGAGTGAGAGAGAGAGAGAAAGCACACGAGCCTACGGAGATATCGGGAAGAAAAATCACCAAAATACAAAACATTAGTGGCCATTTTATCTGGATGGTAATATTTCAAGTAACTTTTTAGTTTTTTCCTAAACATTTAAAAATTACATGATTGTGAACTATTCTATAATCTGAAATATTGTGAAGTTATTTATGTTTTTTAAGCATTTTACATTAAGAGAGATGTTTATATAATGATACCATGGCACTTGTTATAAATAAGAAGAGAATAATTTCCATTCTGGGTCTGTCATGCTCTGATAGGTCCACTGTGACTCTAAAATTGGCTCTGTATATCAATACCCCATCACACCACCTATGGGTGTTATTATCACATGTGAACTGATTTAATTAAGGGTCCACTCTGAAGCAACAAGGCTGAAGCATAGATACATCAAAAGCCCACTATTTAAGGACTTCTATGGATGTGCCTGCCCACTACCTTCGTAGCCATTGATTTTGACTGTGATCCAAACTGGACAGCAGGTATTCCCCACGCTAACCCCATCCTTTACCTACATCTAAGCTCAGTGTATTCAACTGTCTGCTCTATCCCAGCCCATATCCACACCTCAGGAAATTGAAATCTTCCTTCAAGTCTCAGCTAACGTGTAATCTCTTCTGTAAAACCTCCCCAGATCAATAAACCCATTTTGCAATTTACTGTGGTTCTTAAAATTCAGATCCCTTCTTCAACATCTCAATAGAAAGCATAATATTAAATATTGTCAATAATCCCAAAGAAAAAATTTAATTTGCTTACATAAAGCATGAATAACTCGATTTGCAGTTCCAAATGAACAAATTTATCATTTCATATGACAGGAACAAATCATGCTTGAAAATGATACTCAGTTGCAAAATGTAACAGTGATGCAATAGAAATATATTCTAAAGCACTAGAGTTGAATAAAGAAAATGACATGGAGGTTTTAAAGACTCTCACTCTCTGAAAGAAGTGGCTCTAGCTTTGTGATGCTATTAGTTCCAAAGCACAGAGAGCATAGTACACTCCAGGGTACCACTCCCAGGGGCAGGGCCACTTCCTGCCAATGCAGACAGAGTGGAAGTGAGAGGCAGATGAGAGGGGCTGGAGTTTAGAACCAGACCCGTCCTCTGGGAGTGGAGGCAATGTGATGCGGGCTTTGGGTGGGAGAGCACTGGTTTCCAACACGCTGGTTGAGGTGAGCAGTGGGGAATCTAGGAAGAGGCAACAGTCAGAGGCCCAAACAACCAGCATACATCAAATAACCCTTTCAGTAGCGATAAAACCAATAATAACTTACATTTCTAAAAAGGTCATTGTGCTAGAGCCTATTCACAACAAATGTACATCTCAGAATTCATTTAACATTCACCCACTGTGAGGTAGGCATTATTATTCCCATTTTATTCACAAGGAAATTGAGCTTCAGAAATTTAAATGATCTTCAAGTTATTGAGCTTGCAAGAGGCTTGGTGCCAGACAGATGATTCCACAGCCACGATGGTTCTGCAATCTCTGCTGGATTGAATACAGTCCTTTACTTCACCCAAATTTTTAAGTATCATTCCAGAAGCATATTGGAACTGGCTTTAGGGACCTTGCCAGGACATAATGTCCAGGCTAGTGGGAGAGCTCTTTATACTGACAAAACCTCCTATCTGGGTTTACATTCATACATCCCAGTTCAGTCGGCACCCTCAGAATTACTCTTAGATGCACCCACATTCTTCCTGCTGGTACTTGTGTGGCCTCGCCAGTCAGCCCTGCTGAGATTTAACCATTATAATGCCTTAGTAGCCAGTCATTGGCTGTGGGACCCAGGGATGGAGAGAGGTGGCAAGGTGGTTCCCCTCAGCCAGGGGTAATCCTCTGGGGAAGGATCCAGCTTTGAGCCAACAGCAGCCAATACCCAAAGCAGCTGTGGACTGGTGCACAGCCTGGTAAACGGACTTGGGTAGGACATCAAGGCATATGCCAGAGGCCTTTTCCTGAGTCTGGTACAGTGCCTGGATCTCTATGCTGAGTCTAAGATTCAATAATCTGTCTGGAAAAATTGGGATACCACCCTCTGTTTCCATACACCAGAGCCATGCCATACTGGGACCCAGTGTATAGCCTGAAGTCTTGCTCTTTAAAGAGGTGAGATAATGTAATAGTTAAGAATACTCTGCGGCAGTATAGGCAGGGATCAAAAAGTTTAGAGAAGTGATCATGCTAAGTTGGCTTTATTACATAAGACTGGAAGATCCACTAGCTGACTCCCTTGGAAAGGCCCAAAGAGCATCTATTTATCAAGACAAGAAGGAATGCTCTGGAAAGCAATATACTATAATCATTGACAAGCTCAGTAGTGGCTGTCCTCTGCAAGTTGATTGTGGGAGACCTTGTTGCAGAACCGGGCTCCTTAGTAGCAGTGGGAAGGATGGATCTCAGAATAGCAGAAGTCAGACAACAGTATGTAACTATCAGAGACAAGATGGTTGTAATTATTGTCATGAGTAATAAGGTCAGAATAGCGGCCGGGGTACCTGACCTTCAAGAGCCCATGGATGGGACTGCAAACTAGTACAATCTCTGTGGAAAATAATATGGAGATACCTCAAAGAACTACAAGTAGAACTACCATTTGATCCAGCAATCCCATTACTGGGCATCTACCCAAAGGAAAAAAAGACATTCTATAAAAAAGACATCTGCACTCCAATATTTATAGTGGCACAATTCACAATTGCAAAGATGTGGAAACTACCCAAGTGCCCATCCATACATGAGTGGATTAATAAAATGTGGTATATGTATACCATGGAGTACTACTCAGCCACAAAAAACAATGGTGATCTAGCACCTCTTGTATTATCCTGGATAGAACTGGAGCCCATTCTACTAAGTGAAGTAGCCCAAGAATGGAAAAACAAGCACCACATGTACTCACCATCAAGTTGGTATTAAGTGATCAACACTTAAGTGCACATATAGTAGTAACATTCATCAGCTGTTGGGCAGACGGGGGAGGGGAGGTATATACACACCTAATGGGTGTGGTGCACACCATCTGGGGGATGGACACACTTGAAGCTCTCAGTCAGGTGGGGCAAGGACAATATACATAACCTAAATATTTGTACCCCTGTAATATGCTGAAATTAAAAAAAAGAGTCTATAGAGATGGTGCATAAAATATGGTGTTCTCAGAGGCAAGACATATGGATACCCAACAGGACACACACACACACATACACACACACACAAATATAAACACACGCATGCATATGCACAGACAAGCGGCCCAAAGGAAAGGCATCGTCCCTTATCCAGTTTTCAGACTTAAGATAGTTCTCAGAACTCATGAATTAAGAAAGGGGCTGGGTCACCTTGAATAAAGAATCCTACAATATCATAGCAAGTGCTAATTCCTAATATCACCCCAAAGGAACCTGCAGATATTTACTGTGTAATCGTACAAAGGAGATACCCATATCTTTTAAAGCTGTAGTCCTTTTGGGGGCCAGTGGTGTTGGGTATGCCAATCATCACCTTCATGATGAAGGACCAGTTATTGTACCTTGTCCCTCCTACCACTAAGAAAGAAGCACAACGCCAAATAGACCTCTTTGGGCTTTGGAAACAGAATATATTTCTTACATAATAGTCGTATATCTTTATAGGATATACATGTTTTGATACAGGCATACAATGTGAATTAATCAAATCAGGGTAATTGGGGTATTCATCACCTCAACCATCGATCATTTATTTGTGTTAGGAACAATCCAATTCCACTCTTTGTTGTTTTAAAGTTCACCGTAACTTACTGTTGATTATAGTCACTTTGTTGTGCTACCAGATATTGTTCATTTCATCTAATTATCTAACTATATTTTTGTGCCCATTAATCATCCCCACTTTATCCCCCCTCCTCACTACCCTTCCCAGCCTCTGGTAACCATCATTCTACTCTCTGTCTCCATGAAATCAATTGTTTTTAATATTTAGCTCTCACATATGATTGAGAACATGTAAGATTTGTCTTTCTGTGCTTGGCTTATTTCACTTAATATAATGTTCTCCAGTTCCAGCCATATTATCACAATGACAGGATTTCATTCTTTTTTGTGCTTGTATAATATTCCATTGTGTATATGTACCACAATTTCTTTATCCAGTCATCCACTGATGGACACTTAGGTTGATTCCAAATCTTGGCTATTGTGAATAGTGCTGCCATAAACATGGGAGTGCAGACATCTTTTCAATATGCTGAATTCCCCTCTGTTGATATGTTCCCAGCGGTGGGATTGCTGGGTCATATGGTAGTTCTGTTTTTAGTTTTTTGAAGAACCTCCATTGCTGTTTTCCATAGTGGTTGCACCAATTTACATTCCCACCAAGAATGTATAAATATTCATTTTTCTCCATATCCTTGCCAGCATTTGTTATTGCCTGTCTTTTTAATAAAAGTCATTTTAACTGATGGAGATTTCTATTAAATATTTGGTCATCTTGCTCTGCCCCCTGATTATAATACACCATGGTCAAGTCATTTTTGCATGGTATTCCTTGAGGGAATCATGTCACTTTGATTTTTCATGTTTTCTGTGTCTTGTATTGATTTCTGTGCATCTAGTATAACAGGAACTTCTTATTTTTGAATTTACTTTTGTTGGGGGGGTGGTTTTCTGAAGATGTGACTATGATGTAGGTTTTGTAGAGCCCTTTGACATTGCTTTTAGGTGCATGCAGTAGTGAAGGTTCTGTATGATTTCATTGGTTATACAATGAACTATAACACTATATAACATTAGTGATATCTGTGGTTTCCTCAGTGTGTTAGGGCACAGTTATTAGTGAGGGCTGTGTTGAAGTTGCTCTGGGGACTGGAATGCCAGGTGGCCTTGTTGCCAAATTTCAGTGTTACCTGGTCATGGGCTAAGCATGTCTTCCCTTGCACCCTAGACCAGTGTATGATGGCACCTGTGTTGGAAATTCTAGACAGGCCAATTATGGGGCCTCTCAGTGGCTTTCTTGAATGTCAGTTGTAATAGTGGTATACCAGGAAGGCAAGTGAGCTCTTGAGCTCCTGGGCAGCTGGGGTGTCACGGGTGATGGTGGTAGCAGTGGTGGTGTGCTGCTCTTCTGATTCACAAGAGCTGTGTGCTTATGTTAGTGGTTGCAGTGGGCTGCGTGGACCTGCCTCCGGGCTAGTGGTGGCACTTTCAGGTAGGAGCAAGCTGAGGTGGCTTTGGTAGGATGTTTGTGCCTGACTTCTGTCTCCTGAAAGAAGTGTTCAGGTGTCTCAGTTGGTGGATTGGGTTATTAGAACCCCTGGGCCCCTGAACCCCACACTGTGTCTTAGAGAGTGGAGCAAAGCCAAGAGGTGATGGACTGCACAAGCCGGCATTCAGCCTTGCCAATGGTGAGCACATGCTCTAGCTGTGATGGCGGCAAGGTGATTCTCAGGCAACTTTCATAATGCTTGAGCAAGAGATGATGGTTGCTGTGCTGAGGTCCTGTCACAGGGAGCCATGGGCCAGTGTTAGTGACCACAGCCTTGGCCAGCAGATGGTATATTTATTTCTCTCTTATGTCCCAGTCCTGGTGTGGCTTCCTCCCTATCCTAGCTGTCAAAGCTGACCTAGCTGTTCATACAGATCCATTGGTTCACACCTAACCTGTTACTCAGCCCCAGACCATAGGAGCCCTTGCCCAGCTCAAGACTAAGCCTCTGAGGCAACTCTTGTCTTGCTCAGGTCCCAGGGGAGTGGACCACATCCAGACCTGGCAGCTGCAGCCTGTTCCACTCCTGCTTTTCAGTCCTGTTTGCAGAAGCCTGCCCTCTGCTTTTACTCTGGCTCCACAAGCAGCAGCCAAAGTTTCCCTAATGCCCAGGACTGGTACCGCTGGTTACCAGAACTACACACAGTCTATTAAAGGCCAAAATCAAAAATAGAGTCCTACTTGAGCCACTCAGGTCCCAAAAAGGGCATGAGACCCATGGCATGTTCCCTCCCTAGAGAAGGTCCTTCTCACAGTCTCCCAGCCACCCTCACCCCCAGGAAGAATTGGAGTTTGGGAGGGTAAAAATTTACTCCTGTAACCTAGATTGTAAGATTCTTCAGTGGAAAATGGACTGCAAGAAATCACTCACTCACCCTTCCTTGTATTGAGGATTTACTCCCAGTTCCAAGCCAGTCCCAGCCAGGGGACTGGGTCCCAAAACAGGCTGCCTGTTTTTCTTCTCCTTCCTACACTTAGTGTTTCCTTTCACTTTTTTGTTTCATTCCCATGTTTCCTATTGTATAGTGTCTTCAAGGTGTGATTGTCTACTCACTATTTTGCTTCCTTTAAGTGGATGAGGAATGCCTAAAATGCCTCTACTCAGCTATGTTGACAAATAAAAAGAAATAAAGAAAAAAATGTATTCATTCACTTTATACCCTTGATTTCCTGAACATATTTTTCATGGCTTATTTGCAGATCTGTTATTAGATCTGCAATAACAGATCTAATGCAAATGAAAGCATCCTACCAGAGGTTTAGTTGTCATCCTTGCCAAATTTGTAAAACAAAACCACTTTTTGTAGTCTGACTTAGTTCTTTGGGATTCTTTGTTCCTTATTTCTTGAGAGTTTAGAAGAATTTGTCTGTAAAATTATTAGGTCTGAATTTTGTTTGGGTTTGTTGCTTTTCCTGATAATGTCTGTGGTTCCTTTGTCATTGCTACTTTCTTTAATTTCTACATCCATTACAGACTTTTCTTTCTAATTTGTTTTCAGATTCTCTTTTTTATAATCTATTTTTTTTTTTTTAGTTAAATGCTACATAAAATATGCATTTCAAGTTTAAGTTGTCATGGAACATGGTCGTGTCCTTGCATTCTTCAGTATTGGAGTATACAATTTTCACTGACATTCAGTTCCAAATATGTTATAATATCAAGTATAATTTCTCCTATTTATGCATGAATAACTTATTTTAGTAAAGTGTTCTATACATATGAATTAAGTCAAGCTTATTCATTGGCTTCAAATCCTCTACAGAGATTTGTATGAGAGAACTTTGTATGATTTTTGATCAGGTAAAACCATCAGGGGGATTAGAACTAGCTTGAATTTTGCTAAAATCTCTATGGTCTCTTTATAATTATTGTTTCTACTTTTCTTAATTTCTACAGCCATCTTGATGTTTTACTTTAAGTGACTAAGTGAGGTGTGTTCAAATGTTCCACTGTGATTATAGGATTGTCTGTTCTCTCATCCTTAGCTTTATATATTTTGAGACCATATTATTGTTATTAGGTACACTCAAACATAGAAATACTCCCCTTCCATTTGTATAAGCTCAGTCTGTATAAAGGTTCCCTTTGCTGCTAGAGCCTTTTGCTGGTCTCTGTTCAAATATGCTTCATTTGGTTTAACTCACCCCAACATCTAAATTTTCTTCTTCATTTCTCACATCTTGAAGTTCTTCCCCTAACTTTTTTCTTTTCTTCAGAGCTATTTATTTGTTGTTGCTGTTGTTGTCTTTCTTAGATTCATATACATTTCTGTCTTGCTACCTGTTTTGTAATGGTAAGTGTTTCTATTTTAGTTCAATGTGTTACATGGCCAGATTCAGATGTCCAAACCAAAATTACTTACCCAAAGCAAGGGCTTACATTCTAACTAAATAAATCTTATCTAAATGACACTTATTTCAAGTAAAATAAGACAAAACAGAAGCCCAATTGTTTTTCCATTTCTAAATGTAAGTTATTAAATTATTTCAGAACTAGCACTTCATTATTATTTCAGAACTACCACTACCCACCACGTCACTACTGTTTTTAATGATAATAATAATAGCTAATATATCATATTTATAGAGTGTATACAATGTGATAGCTACTTTTTAATACAGTTCTTTACATGTATCAACTCAATCCTTACACAAATACTATGAAGTATCATCATGATCCCCATTTTACCGATAAAGAAACTGAGTCATAGTGGTTAAATATCTTGCTCAAGGCTACTTAATTGTTAAATAACAGAACAAGAATTTGAACTCAGATAGTCTGGTTCTAGAACCCTGATCATCACCACAATGCCACTATTGCATTTAGACCCAAGTAAGAGATGTCCCTCCCTGAGCCCCAGCCTTTAAAAGGACCCAAATTTTATTTCTCCAGCCAATGTCCTTTTCATGAACATGGATGTCATGGAACTAACGGGATGTGGCTACCTATAGTCCTCAACTATCTTCTAGCCCATGACTCAGTGTTAATTAAAACCCTAAAGTTATTGCCCAAACTCTTTTTCAGGGTCTTCATGGGTCTCTCTCTCTCCGCTCTCTTTCTCTCTCTCTCTCTCTTTTTTTTTTTTTTTTTGGTATGTTTTTCTCAGAATTGCCATCACTACTGTAGTGTGTACCTCTAAGCCCAGGGGAGATTTATATAAGATATTTGTTTTAAATTTGGACACATAAGCAGGCTATGTCCATGTGCATTCATATGGGATCCCTTATCCAAAGCTGGACTTAATAGGGGTAAGAAGAAATGGGAGATGGGCTTCCAGAAGCGATCTGGGCATCCAGGGCTGCCATTCTTCATGCCATTTCAATCTAGCAAAAAAGTCTATGAATCTGAGAATTTTTATTTTGAACCTAAACTTGCAGGCCATTATGAAGATGATAGCATAGTTTTATTTGCAACTTTGAAATATTCAGATATTTGAATGTGAACCTCCCATTGTTGGGTGACTTCAAATGCTAAGAATGAGCTTGTGTAAAGGAGATACTGTCTATCTGTGGACTTGCCTCTGATATGAATGTTTCATCATTCCTTTCTTCAATCAGATTTAAACAAATGTCAATGGCATACAGATTTCTTTCTTTGCTGTTCTCTGAGACTGCTCTGGTTTCCTTATGTTTGGGGGTTTGGATTTGGAGTTTTGTGTAGCAAGAGGTAGCAGAGTTGACACATAGACTATTAATAATCAAGCTCAGAGGATTACTATTTCATGTTCATACTTCCCAGTAGAGTATATAGCACTTAGGAGGCATTCAAAAATGCTTATTGGAAGAGTGAAAAATAATAGCTACCATTAATGGAGCATTTATCATGTATCAAAAGTAGCACCTTTTGCTTTCCACAGGTTATCTCATTTAATATTGACAACACCACTTTTAGTTATATACCATTTTCATCTCCTTTTAAAGAGAAGGAAACAAACTCAGAAAGTAACTAGTTCAAGGTGAGAAAGTCAGTGATTGACAGTCTGGATTTGAACTAAATATGATTTTATAATGCATGCAAATAATTATGATGTTATTTATCCTCCCAAAGAACCAATAAATGAAAAAAAAAAAAAACCACTAAGATTTTCCTTAATGTCAAGCTTATGCTAAAAACCTAACTGAAACAGTTGTTGGATGTGACATAATCATATGCTCTGCACATTTATTTTGATGTATTTTTAGGCAGGTGGGATATGATCACCTAAATACAATAACATAAGTATGTTTAAACTTAGATTTTGTTTCAAAACATTAGGAAATAGATGGTAGGAATAAAATGAATGCAAGATATACACTGGCATCATTTCCTCTTGTGAAATCAATATGTTAGCACCTTTTTATTGAGTTATGTGAGTTATGATTATTTATCATGCTTTTGAATGAAGATGCCAAATAAGATGTTATCATTATAAATATAATAATACAGTACTTGATTATATATTTATGTTAAAAGTTCCATTGAGATTTGGAATGCAGATGACACAAATGCAATAAAAAATCCTTTTATTCATTTATATTCGGTGAAACAATATTAGAAGATGATACATTCCCTCTGCCTTATGGTTAGCAATTGGGGTCTCATGATTCTCTATTAAATTTATTATTTGTTGGGATATAATTTTCAAAGATTCTGTCTTTAACGTTAATATTTCTGCTTTGGCTTTCATTATAAATTATGTGTTCACTCTCACATGATGAAAATATATTGTTGTGGAAGTAGCCATGGCAAATGGGCTCAAAGCAACTAGCAGATTGAAAAGGGACTGAACAAAATGTGCAGGAGATGACAGAATTTACTGATACTAGGGCTTGAATCCTGTAGCAATGTCAGTGCCTTCTGGACCCTAAGAATCAGGAAGAAATCACTGTATGCTCACTTCACTCTTGTTCTGTGATATATTCAGCAGAATCAACAGCAACATGTGGCAAAATACACAACTAAGACATAGAATTTGGCTCCTTGTTAGAATGGAACCCTTAACATAGGCCTGTTGGCAAACAGGAAAGAGATGAGAAGAGTTGTAACTACTAATCAGTTATAGTATTTAATCATCACGTTGCAGCCTTAAATGTGGCTCTAACTTTCATGACAAGCCTAAATGGTAGCCGAGTGAAGGTTGGTGTTATGTATTTTATATAAAGTTTTAAAGCCACATTTGCCCACTATGGAACACACACAAAAAACCTTGCCCTTCCTATTATATGCAGGACAAATATACGGAAAAGTTAATATTTGTCCTATCTCAGCATCTGCTACAAGATAAATTCCTTCATTTTAACGATGTAGTTTAGTTTTTAAGGAAATGCTAGCTCTTTGATTCAGGCATATAGAAAAGCCATAGGTGCATCTAAGAAATTCTCAACTTACACGTACTTCCATCTGAAAAATCTGGCTTTATCATTGAATATGTCTTTCCCTTGCTGTTTGCCCTTAATCCAATTATCTTGATATCATAGATATTGGTCACAGGGCTAAATGGAAGCCTCCTTATTTCCCCTACAGGGAACATCATTCTCTTTGAAGCATCTTATTCTGTGTAGCGCATATTCACATTTAATTATTTAGAGAAAGGAAAGTCCAACTTAGCTCAATCATTAGACTCAACTGGTTTTTTCAGAGAAAAGACCCATGGCATATGTGGAAAAAATGTGAAGACTGGTATCAGATCTGAGTTCTAACACTTGTGAAACAAATTAGCAGCTGTGTAGCTTTCACCATGCCTTGTAACTTCACTAAACATCAATTTCTTCCTGTTTAAAAAGGATGCATTTCAAGTAAATCCTTTTTAAATTATCTTGAGGATTACATGGGAGAACATAAAAAAAATAAGTTTTTACAGTTTTTTTTAAAATTTTTTTTGGCAGCTCAGAGGTAGCCAAATTGAGCCTACTAAATGAACTCAAAAGCAAAAGTATTTAAAATGCACAAAGGTGGGAGATTATGATTAATTAAAATATTGTTTATTTAGAATGTTTTTTCCATCATTTGATTTTAATTACAAACTGCAAGTCAACATTGCTCAATTCACCAACCTCTCTAGGGGATCCTGTTTTCCTGGCACAAGTTTGACAGATTTGGTGGCCTCATGACACAGGGGATTATATTTTGACAAAGAAATCAGTAGCTCATCCTAGTACCTTTGACTCTAGAGGGAAATAATACTTTTAGGTGAAAACCTGCAATATATTTGGACATCTGCATAATGGCTCAAATTAGCATAGGTTTACATAGTACACAGCTCTCTTAGAATTTTGATGCCTTAGAAAGGAACAGAAGGTTGTAAATTTCCTAAGGGAAGGTCTCCAGAGGGTATGAAGGCCTGAAACAAAATCAGCGCAATGTAAGAGGCATGTTGTGAATGGCTGAAAAGACATAAAAACAGAGTTCATCAAGCAACAGACGTGTTGCCTTTTTTTAAAAAGAAAAAAGTGACACACTTCTGTGATATAAGCACTCTTACCTTATTAGGGACACTAATAACAGGTGACCTCTCTCTCTTTTCTGTTTGTTGAGCAGTGATGTAGAATAAGCCTATTTATTCAATACCTGTGGCCAGAGTTTCCTCATAGAAATACTTGTGTGAAGATGAAGACAAAGGAGAAAAATCAAGAAAAAAGAGAAAATAAAAATGGGAGAAAAGGGAAGGGACAGTAGAGAAGGGGAAGGAAGACAAGAAGGATTGGAGAGGAGTGGGCATAAAAAGAAAAAAAAACATTGAGTTTGCTTGATTTTTATGGGTTAGCAGTCATAAGGATGTGGAGTACAAATGTTTCTAGACTATGAGACTATGAGCTGCTAAAAGGTAGTTTATTCTGCCAGAGGTTCTAAGATCTGCCCAAATTTTCAGACACACTCTGTATATGGGGATAATAAGAAATAACTCCTGTCCTACTATTGTTGCTGACAGTGAGATCTTGTACATTGTGAATAAGGTGCAAAGCTGTCCAGGATGGTGGCTTTCTGCAATGGTCTTCAAACTCCATGGGCAATAGTAGAACATAAGAAATTGGTTCCCAAAACTTTCACTACCAAGAATTCCTCTAGTGTTTTCTCTCTGTCACATGAACCTGATACTTTTTTCCTACTTAACAGAGTCTATGTATTTAATGATACTTAGTGTGTTTTCCATATTCTTATTAATCAGCCACATATATCCTTCTATTTTTCTTCCAGATTGATATTAGAAAACATGGTTCCCTTGTTGAGTTTATTTAAATAGAGCCCCAAGGCACTTGACCTTTTAGTTAGCCTTTATCTTATTGTAGATGATGATAGTCACTGACTTTTTGAAATATTAAAATTAACACATGGTATTGCTTAACTATGAGATTAATAAACATATAAAATTATAATATTAGCATAGAAGGTGAAGTAAATTTAGGCAGAAATCTTCAGATCAGCTGAATAAATAAATAATCAGGTAAATGAGTTTGGAAAGAGACCCTTGGGGCCCTCTGGAAACCTCCAACGAGCTTTAAGAATTTGTCCCTTTCCTTTCTCACTGATTCTGACTGATACGTGGTCCAATATCCTTAATCACTGGTCCCAAATAAGTGGAAAAAATGCAGTAGAAGTGATGGATGGAGAGACAAGCCCTGCTCCTAGCTGGATGTGAGATTCTAGAGTTGTTCTGGCTCCCTGAGCTCTGCTTTTCTATCTATAAAATGAGAGCATTGGACTGTGTGATCCTGCTCTCTCTTCCTATTCTAAAGTACTGTGATATTTTTAAACTATTACTTTCTCTGAGCCTCATGTTTCTTATCCATACAAATGGGCAGAAAGCTCACCTCACAAGGTGACTTCAAGGATTAAAAGTAATCCAGTATCCCTATCTATACAAATGCATTTGGTCCCTGAATTTAGTTAGCAAGAGTTTATAGAGTGGGTTCAGATAAAAAGGAGTATAATACTATTCGAATCTATTTGAGTTTGGTATTTCATATAGCAAGTAAAATTTGAAGAGTAAGGATTTATCAAATGTTTTTAGTTCCTGGATATCTATGGAGGCACCTTACATATAGGCAACACTCCCTAGAGATTTACTCTTGTCTCCTTGAGGCCAGAGACAACCTTCAACTTTGCAGTCTCAGTATCCCGAATGGTATCCAACTGACAGTCAGGAGATGCAAAGCGGATGTTTGTGGTCCTCAGGCAAGTCATGAGACCCTGCTAAACTTTTCCTGTAAAATATACTCAACAATATCTATCCCCCATAGCATTGTAAGAATGATCAAAGACCATTTTCAAAAAAGGTAAAATCATGACTTGCATATGGATATAAAATGAGCAGATGTTAAATATTTTTCATAACTTATTGATCAATAAATGAATATAGAAAGTTATAACCAGTTCAAAGGAAAATCTAAAATACAGACATTTTTACAGATGAGGAATATTGAAATGGATTTGCAAATACAGGCAACACTAACTTCTTCCACAATACGGAAGGAAGTCAACTGAACCACTGCTGGATAAGAAAAAAAAAATTGTTTTTCTACAGAGAAAGTTATTTTTTACTACTATGAGTTATTTACAATTTACAGAATTGTAAATCTGTAGAATTCTTGTGTCTAATCAGAATCAGATAAGCAGAAGGGTGTGTTAAATACAATATATAGTTTTCCATTGAAACCCCAATTTTTTCCTACATACATTAGATAATGCATGAAAATCACTTAACTGGTGCTTAGTGTATAATAAATCTCCAATAAATGATTATTTTATTAAATTGTAACAATGATATAATGGCAGTGGTAGATTAAGTGTCTTGTAGATACTTACTAAATTGAATTAGAATAGGAACTCTAACAATCAGTCTACTTCCTAGGTTTGATATTTATCCCCCCATATACTCATGTAATTCAAGGTTTATTCTCTTTTCTTTTCTTTTATCTGTTTCTTTTTCTTCTTTTTTGTTTTTTCTTTCACAATCAGCTCTACTATACTATGTTTCCTTATAATGTACTAGGAAAGTTCTTCAAACTACTGAACACATTTTGACACTTCCTTCTAGGGTTTCATATAATCCTAAGAAGAATTCCTACAATAACACAGAATGACAATGAGCAACACTAAGTCCAAGATAAAATTAACAAAAGCTATTTATTCATAAACTTTTGGCAAGGGAATCCCTCTGCCATCACTTTTATTTAAGCAGAGTTTCAAAGCTGTTAAGAAGAGGATTAAATTTCATGGTGTAAAATGAGAAAATGCTCAGACTGTTATCTAATTGGCAAGTGTTCTGTTAAGATGGGACTTTTGAAAGCTAGGGAGACTTTCTAATTGGTAAATTTTACAAGTATTGGATGGGTACAAGGGGGCAAGTAAGCAGTTTGGGGATATTTCAGAAGAGGAAAGATTGTTCACTGTGAGGGACAGAGGGTTTTCTGTGGCTGGCTACTTCCCAGAACAAGAGGAGGTCGATGTAGTCTTTGTCATGTCCTGGTGATCCTTATGAGCTGGTTAGAGAGAATTACTATGTCAATAATTTCTTAGTAAAAACTAGTTAATATACAATAGTGTTAAATGAAATGAGTAATATAGCTTAGATGCCCATAAAATTATTTATGTTGAATATAGTTGAAAAGAGCCCTCTGAATACAAAACAGACATGTGGAATTTTGGTCAAAACAGATGTAATGGAGGAAAGAAAAATTATGCGGTGGTGTCAAAGAACAAAATTTCAAAAAATTGAGTTTGAATCTCTATTTGTTTTTTATTAGTGATTCATGAATTGGGCAGCATCCCATCTATAAAAATAGGAAAACACTCCATTAAGCATGGCAGAGCAGTCATTTTGTACAAGCTACATTTTGTAATGTAGCTTGAGCAGAAACATGGAAATAGTACCATACGTGAAAGCAGATTGGTTAACATCAGGTTACTTCCCTTGTAAAGATTAAAGCAAAGGAAACTTCCTTATTATATTGGCTCAGGATGACTTGGCCTTTTTCAGATGGTTGCTGTGAATCTCTTTGTTTTTCAGGAAAAAAAAAACTGGCTTTTCACGTTTGGGGGGATTTTCACGTTTTTTCAAGCATCAATTTGATTTCATGGCAACTTAACATGAGTGACTCCATTTAGGTTTGGTCTGTTGGAGCCTAATGCAGGAGTTCAGTCCACAACAATGGCCTTCCATAAATTTTATTTAATAATAGTTAAAGAATTTGACCATAATTGTGATATATTATGACATGAAATTCATTATCATTGTTTCCTTAAAATTCACCATAGCCCAATCCCCAAGTAACTCTTTTCTTTTGCCTCAGGCCAGATTCAATGGACAATATATTTTGATATTAATTATTTAAACAAAACAAAGCAATAATCATGGTCCTCTGCTGCATCTGAGTAAGAAAGTAGTTAGTAGAATGGATTTGCTTTAACTGGTCTTGACATCTGACCTCCCCTACTTATAACTCTTCCTTATATGATTTGAAAAATGAGGCTAATGAAAACATCTGCCAAACAGATTGCAGAGAGTAAGTGTTTGGAAAGGTTGTTGTGCTGATTGAATAAAATAATATATGTAAAAGCAGCTAGCACAGCCCTAGGCCCATGGTAACTTCTCAGATACTAAATTCCTTCCCACCTTTTCAGGGCATGCACTAACAAGCAAATTTCAGTTAAATCTATTATATTGAATCTCTGATCAGTAAACTTTTTTTGAGCCTTTACCATTCACCTGGACTTCTACTAGGTGTAATTATAGATATAAAACCAGCAATACATGCAATACAGTTTTTACAAGAGAAAATATTTTTTTCTCATTACTTTCTATTATACAAATAATAAGAATGGTCAATGATTTTAGTTGAATTATTGGTGTTAAAATCTACCAGTATTTATTGTGCATTATATAATCCTAATTATATCCTTTTATTCTGTTTTATACAGGAATTACTGGAAGAGCAGGGATAGCCTATATAGATTAACAATATGGAAACATCCTGAACTACTTTGGAATCCCAATAAATTAACTGGATTCAAGTTTTGCAAACAGAGAAACCGTTCCATGGACCATTTGCTACAGGTAAGTGAGAGGTGTAATTTACACTGTTGGAATTCTTCAAAGAGTCTAACAACTACGAGGTTGCTAATTACATTTTAGATAACTATAATGTTCCTTTGGTACAGCCGTCAGCTTCTCTTCCCTCCCTCGAGTACACATGTGGATAGTGGCATATGGATAAATGTCTGGCCATTTCATCTTGTTCATTTGGGCTTCAGTCTGTAACAAAAGGAGAAGGCAGGAGGAAAACGTACCCACCTCATAAAACTTTTACTAGTAGTGATTTATGCGGAAGGGCGGGAGTCAAACTGTTCCTCAAACAGATGTTTCTGCGCGCTGTCCCAGGAGTTGAAAGAGTGGCAGATTGGCCTGCCCAGGATTCAGGATGAAACAACCAGACAAATGGTGACACTCTCCTCCTTTTTTGAAACTAGAACAGCGGTGTGGTCATTAATATGGAACAAAGTGTTTAGGAAAGGTAGCTGCCTTTTTATTCTCCCTTTGAAAACCTGGGGAGATTGGAAAGCTTGATGTGTGGACAGCATGAAAATATTTTCTGTTTGGCTATTGGGAAAGTTGTACTTGTCTGAATGAACTGGTGGAGAAGTATGAAAGTCCAAGGGCTGTGGGTTGTGGCATCCTCTGTAGGTAAATGTTATACCATCAAGAGTCAAGGCAATTGACACCTAGAAACAGGAACTGTACAGCTCCGTGAAATGGAAACAATCTGTTCATTCATCTGTGGGGTTTCACTATGTTAAAGAGAAAAAAAAAAAAAGATCAAATCACAGTGACACTAAGCACCATTCATGGCAAGAGAGAAGTTTGTAGTTGCCATTTTAACTGGCGAACACTTGAATCATTCATGCTATTTTAAGGGGTAAGTAGAAATGTTATAAGCGAATCTGAAACCAAGGTAAAGGAAATTGCTCATTTTTGAAACATCCAAACATCTATATGCTGCCATCAACTGACAGATTATTCTTCTCCCTGTTGGGTGAGCTATTTCTAAAGATGATTTGATTACTGCAACCAGGAAGCAAATAAAAGGATGGTGGTAGCGGAACCAACTCAAACTACATTGTGGAAACTCAACAAAAATTTTATTCAACTTTTGTAGCTATGGTAGATAATTGTCAGGCAAGGAAAATGAGCAGAGGAGAACATAGAGGAAGGGGGTATGTACTGTAGTATTCTCATTCTTTAAATATTCTAAAATATTCGCTAATATTTAGCTCTGTCTGGGTTACATTTATAAGAACTATCGGTCCCGCGTTTGTAACTCAAGATCCTCCCAGAAGACAACTACTCTTTCTTTCATCAACTCTATCACGTTATGTGGATTATGCTAAATAGAAGATGGGTAACTATCTTCAGGGAGACCACTTTGTTTCAAGAGTCACATAAAAACCTAGATACGGAGGTGTTTTCAGAGTGTGAAGTGCTCTCTAAAGATGAGGATGCACAGGTAAGGTAAAGATAAAGCGCCAGCCACTCACGAGGAACATGAACCAACAGGCCAGAAGAGACTTGAATTTTTTTTTCTTAAAGTCATATGTGATTGTCTTCTCTCCTTGTTGTCTAGCCTAATCTTTCTATCTATACTCAAGGGAGGACATTGTTTCCGTTAGGATTTTTTTTTCTGTTGTTTATTGAGAAAAAAGACTTACAAATGACCAACTTAAAAAAAGAATTGTTTTGGCAACCCACATAGGATGGAACTGAAACCGAATTGGAAAGCAAGAAGGAAAAAAAAAGGCATTTCTAGAAGTTTCTTACATGTTTGTATCATTCTCCATGAACAACAGGGACTTTATTCTCTTTGCAACTCTATTGCTCCCTGAACTTCTATTTCCTTTTCCCTCTCTTTTTTTGCTTCTAATTGTTTTTCTTAGCCTTCTAATATTTGTTCCTCTTATAATTTTGCCTTACACTTAGACTTTCATGACCTCTCTCACCTCTTTCACTTTAATCAGCTCTAACTCCTGCTACTAACTACCTACGCAAGTGGAATCACATTCAAGAAACAGAAACACCAGTTATTTTAATAGAATTATTGAAGAATCATTAACCAGTTATTAGAGAGTAAGAAAGGGGAACAAAGACACTGAGGAATCAGGGGTAGTTACTGCAGGAAATGGCTTTCCTGCCTGTAGGGACAAAAGTAAGGGCTAGAGGTTATTGGAATGTAGAATACTGGAGGAGAGGCTTTGCAGACCTGGAATTCAGGAGTCTTAGGTGATGTTATTCCTTGAAAGGTAGAGGAACTTTAGAAACTCAGCAAGGAGTTGGCAATCATGTGTTTAAGGTGAGGCCAGTTGGTCCCCTAGGAGCTCAGATTGGGGACCCTATGGAGCTGGGACTCAGAATTTTGTGAGGGATGCTGCTCAGCCATTGTTATAGCCTGAAGCACTAGAAGGGAATCCACAAATAGAGCTAGAATCACACTCTGAGGAAGGGGTGCCAGCCAGCTAGTGCTGTTGTATCACTAGGAGAGGGAGGCACTTAGGCTGTTTTGGGAGTGTAGAAAAAAATGTACAAAATGGAACCAACTGCTACTTAGTTCTACTGGGACCAACAGCTGTGTGGGGTGACACTATCAGAAACAGGAAACGAGAGTCTTCTTCCCCCTCAGCATTGCAGTCTCCCTCTACCTCCCTCTATAGGTAGAAACAGGGAGCCAGGTGGTGAAGAAGAATTGTGCTTAGTGGAGTCTCAGCCCCAGCTTTTCAAAACAACATAGAACAGGGTGGATATTAACTAAGAGACGGTAACTTAATAATGAGCATACAGACTATTCCTTGTGTGTATGTTTATGTTTTAAGGAGGGTGTGTGTGTGTGTTCAAATTTTCAAAAGAGAGAATCTTATTAGCTCAATCTGATCACTGAGATCATAGATTCTGATTTAACAAAGATTTTATGACTTTTGGCCCAGGGCTACTTCTGGCTTAATCAAGTAGCATCAGATGGTGAGTTGTAAGATAATGTGATAGAATACACGGCCACTTAGGTAGCAGGTCTATAAACTGGATGGTTTTCCTTCAAATCAACTAAGGACAGTCATATGATTGCCATGTAGTACAGACGTAAAATATGTAGTTGTGATATTGTTGATGATTGAATTTTTAATTAAACTTTTGTATTTTTAAATAATTGTATATTCACATGTTGCTATAAAAAATAGCACAGAGAGATCCCTAACATACATTCCCCTTTACATCCAATGATGCTATGTTGCAAAACTATAACCAACAATTAATACTGTCAAGATAGAGAGTATTTCTATCACCACAGGGTCCCTCCTGTTGCCCTTTTCATAGACACACCCACTTCATTCTCATCCCTAACTTTCTCCTTAAGCACTGACAACTACTTATCTCTTCTCCATTTCTATAATTTTGTCATTATAAGAATGTTATATAAATGGAATTATACAGTATATAATTTATGGGGATTGACTTCTTTAACTGAGCATAGTTCTCTGGTGATTCATTCAGGTCATTCCTTCTGTACTCCTATACCTTTACTTGACCAGCCTTTTAAAAATAAAGTAAAATATAGTATAATAAAGAGAATAAAATAAAATAAACTGTCAAAGAGTTTACCAGAGTAACTGTAACTTTTCACAGTCCTATGAACAATGGACAAGTGATTTAATTTTTCAACAGTCTTACCAGCATTTGATATTGTCATTATCTTTTACTTTAGTTATTCTTATAGGCATATAGTGATAACTCATTATAGTTTTATTTTTCATTTCTCTAATAACCAATGATGTTTAATATCTTTTCATGTGCTTATTGGCCATCTATATATCCTTTTCTGTGAAACATCTATTCATGTATTTTTCCCATTTTCTAATTGGATTTCTTGATATTTTACAGTTGCATTTTGAGAACTTTTTATTTATTCCAGACACTAGTCATTATTACATAGATAGTTTGCAAATTTTCCCCAGTCTATAGCTTGCCTTCTCAACCTCTTAAGCCTTTTACGTAGGAAAAGATTTTAATTCTGATGAAGTCCACTTTACCAGGTGTGTGTGTGTGTGTGTGTCCTGCTGTTAGTTTCCAGACTAAGGACTGTTTGCCTAGTCCAAGACCCCAAAGATTATCTTCTATGTTTTTCCCAAAATTTTATAATTTTGTGTATTATATACAAGTGCATAATCCATTTTCAGTTAATTTTTATGTAAGGTATAAAACTTGGGTCAAATCTCATTTTACTGCCTATGGCGTTTACTGGATATGCATTTGCTCTTGTTAATGTTAACATCTACTGATTGTCCTATTTTAATTTCATTTAAAATCTTTCTGATAGTTGGTATTATAAGTAATTTGCAATTGAAACCTAGAGGTTTTTGGTATTATGTTATGAGACTATGGATCTCACTTAAGCCTTTGATTTTAGCTGGCTTCCTCTAATATTGCTTCAGTAGAAGGGAAAGTAGAATCAATGTCAGGTGGAGGCTGAAGCCCGTGTTTCTCTACTTGTCCTCTGTTGATACACGAGGAATCAAGGGCTTCGTGTTACTGCTGGCATGGGCAATAGTTGCAGCTGTCACTAGACTTCCACTGGTACTTCCCTGGCTGTGAAGAGTAGCTGCTACCTACTTGGCTACCACTGACACCATGGTTAGGGATGTTAGTGGCTTCACTGCTGCTGGGTGATGTTGAAAGTTCTGACTCTCCTCTAAGCCAAACACTGACACCACCCCAGCATGTAGGGATGGGGAGGGATAGAAGTTCAGGATCCCCATGTCATCTCTACTGATGATGCAAGGGGTACAGGGTGGCCTTGTTACTGCCTTGGTAGGGATGAACTGGATGTCCTCAGCCCTGTGTGGTCTTCTCTGACACCATCCTGGTGGGGAGTGTAGAAAATCTAATCATAGCCTGGTAAAAGTAGAAATGTAGATTCCTCATTAGGGCTTTGATGGCCTGGGTGCTGGGTGGGAATAAGGCCAATTTTTTTTCTCTTATGTATGGCTGGATGAAAGCAAAGTTTTCTATCTTGGTAAGCTGCTCTTGCCTTGCCATTTGGCTAAAGAGAGCCAAATGTTGTTTATCTGTGTGTGTGTTTTTGTGTATGTGTGTGTGTACCTATTGGCATTTCTAGGTTCCTGGTCTCTTCAACTCCAGTCTGGGTTATGTGTGTGGAGCCAAAAAGAAAATCCAGAAACTCACCACCATGTCAGTATTTGCGTCCAGAGCTTCCTAGATGGCCTGTCTTCTCTCCACCTTTCAAGTTCTTCTTACGTATTTTTCAAATATAACATCCAGAATTTTTGGTTGCATTTAGTGAGACAAATTGGAGGAAAATTTCTAATCTATCCTCCTGGAAGTAGGAGTCCCTTGGAAACATTTTTGAAGACATTTTCATGGGTCTATTTTTATTTCTAAATTTTAAAAATAATAATCAAGGTAGAACCATAAAGCTGTGAAAAGAAAAAAAAATCCACTAATTCCATTTCTTGGCACTTGGGTAAAAATATGTGCAAAATCATCTTAAAGACATGATTACCTTACACAGTAGGAGCTTACAAGTAATTATTGAACGAGAGAATACTTATTAATAAATTCATTTAACAAATTGCCTCCTATGTGTTAAATATCCCAGGCACTGAGGAGATCATAAATATATGATACAGACATAACTATCAAGTTATGTAAGGACTATTAACAGTGATAAAATAGAAAAATTGACATAACCAAAAACATACAAGGTAGAAAGTTGGATTTCATCTCCTTGGAACAAGGCAGTGTCTGTTGCTAGTGCCTGATGTAGCACATCACTTATCAAGTATGACTTTCTATGGAATTTAGCAGGGAGAGACAGATCTCATTTAGTTGATGGGAAGTAATCTGTTATATGCTTTCCAAAAGTTCTACAGAAAATGACTTCTGTAACATTTCTAGGTAAAGTAGTCTCACATTTTATATCTCTTTACCAACTTGCAGAACTCCTTATGTGAAAGCCTGTCCCTACAAATGAACTCAGGTGATTATTGTTCTGGTCTTGGTAGAAGTAGAAGAAAGATAAGCATCATTCTTTACAAATATGCTTTTACATATTTTAAGAGTAAATGCTCCCTCTCTTTTATCATACACTCTCTTGCCCTAGTGTCAATTGCAATAGTCTCATGTCATGTTTTATATATATATAGTTTGGTGGTCTTTGGGTCAAATGTCAATCCTACCTACCCCATAATACACAAGCAAAAATAAAATGATTACAATGAGTAAAAAAATAGCAGCATGTGTTGACAGATGATCTAATATGGTTATCACTTAAGATAGGTATTAATTCTACCGTCAAACATAACCCAAGGAGGGGCTCTGAATTTCATCAATTTGTTATAAAGTTTATCAGGCTGAGGAATCACATAAACAAAGGCTTTCCATTTACCTAAGGAAGGAGCTTTATTCACAAATATCAAAATCCCTTGACAGAAGGTCAGAGTCACAACTAACACACTCTCTAGCACTTCACTCTTGGACCAGGAGATGCCAGAGGCAAATCAGCAAGAAGTCCGATGGAGAGCAAGCATGAACCCTGACTGCAAGAGCCCTGATGGAGCAAAAACAAACCTTGTTTACTGCAAGGCCAGGGGACTGCTGCAAAAGCAGGAAAGTTCTGCTCATCATAAGCAGATGACATATGAGGGCATCAACTTTGCTTTGGTGTATTTGACAAGGCAGAGATACCTAGGGGGCTTCCTAAATAATGGGCATTCACAGAATTAATAATAATAATAAAATATTTCTGGTTTTTGTTTGGTTGGCTTCATGGTTAAAAGCTTTCGCTGTGGGTTTAAAGCTTTGCATGAGTGCCTAGTGCTACAAAATAAATAGAGTGGGGTTTGAAGCAGGGTAAGTTCTACTTTATACTTAAAACAAACTTATATTTGTAAGAAATTTTCAGTGAAGAATCAGCATAAGGAAAGCATGTTGAAATAGGTAGGCTATATTTATGCTTGGGTACACCTTATTTTATGGAAATTCACTCTAACAGGTTCTCTATATAGAAAATTAGGCTGATAATTTCAATGTTAAAACTTCGAAGAATTTGAAACCTTATGGTGGTACTTTATCTGTCATTTATATTTTGTAGTTGCTACAAATTAAAATGGTCAGGGTACCATATAGTATTCAGTATAAACAATCGTCTACATGAGCAGGAAACTACCCTGTTCTATGGACTTTAAGGTTTATATAGGTTATGAGATTTTAAAATTTGTCGTGTATTGTTATGATGTCTTTTGGAACAAGATTTTATTATATTCAGAATTAAAATATCTATTAAAATACATTTGGTATTATCATGAAACAAAATAAATTTTATTATTAGAAACTTAGAAATAATAACAAACATAACAAACATTTTGTTAAAAAGAAAGATTCTTCGGTGTTATAATCTATTTAAAATACTGTCCTTTTTTTGTTTTTAGAAACCAGATATAGAGTGAATGCAGTTTATCTCTATTTCTCTAGGTATTTGAGATTTACCCCTTTAATAAAAATATCAAATCTTCACTAACAAGACATAACATAATGGAGGCAATAGTTTATGAGAAAAGACAAACCTAAAAAAATTGTATTTCAGAATATTTCTTACCATACTGGAGTAAAACAAAGTAATATTAGGAGTAAAAGGATTTGTATAAATTGGTCAAAAAGTTGAGAGCTTATAAAGCTGAGAGCCCATGAGAAATTTCTTAACAAAATATTCATTTTATTTCCAAAGCTAAGCCCAAAATATGAAAGCTTAATAAAGAAGTGAAAAGTTTTGTGTAAAAGAGTGGCAGATTGCCATCATCCTGAGTGTGATTTTGCAGTTTTTCTGACTCTGCAATACATGATTTGGCCAGATTTTCTGAGCCACCTTGACATGAGGTCTGAGAGGTGATAGGTAAGCAACTCAGAGAACATAATCAGAGCAATTGCATCTCCTTGCCATGCTCCAGCTTATCAAACATAATTTCAGAAGTTTCCAGGGGGATCTGAAGCACCTTTTGAAAGAAAAATCAGTTCACGTGAAGGCTCCTGTGCTATGCTGCCTGATCCACTAGGTGAAATGATCGTAACATTGATAGTACATCGATTTTCCCACAACTTTTTTTTTTTTTCAGTAACAAATGAGCTGAAAAATCATGGGCATTCGTTATGCTTGATTTCTCACATTTTACATCTTAAGCTCCATATTCATGTTGCAAATACAATGAAATATCTCTGCAGTAAAGCAAAATGTTTCACAGCACACATTTACTGTTCAAGAAACCAAACCATAAAGCAGAAATTTCAAGACAGTAAAACAATTTGAAACAAGCATTCTATTCAACTGAATGGTATGCATCTATTACAGAGAGTAACGCCTAAATTGAGTGCCTTGCACAGAGAAGGCACAGCAATAACAAATTGTTGAAGGCATGGATATTTATTTCGTACACTTGAAAATAACAAGATAGAACCAATGGTGCACTGAAAAGTCAGCTCTCTGAGAAAAAAATATAGCTGTTAATTTGCAGTATTCACCTGTTTCTGTGGTGTGAATACTTCTACTATGGCCATTTCAACCATCAATGTGATGTCACTGAACACAGAGGTAGGAAGAGATGTGTAAAACATTCTCTTGAAGCTCCAGTGCTTTACTGGTAAAACTCTTTGACTTGCCTTCATTTGATTTAGCAGAAGAAAGTCATGCCGTATGATTTCCTGTTGCCTAATTAGCTGAATTAATTTTGATGGAAACTAGAGGTGTTTTTTTGCTTTGCTTTGTTTTTTCCTAGAAATGACAGTGTTGCTTTTCTCAGGTAGGATACCTGCAGGAAGCAAAGGTGTAAGAATGCCTCCTAGGAATTCCCAGGCTTTTGATAGGAAATAAAAACCAAGGAAGGCCTTGAGGATTTTCCTGAAGTTGAAAAAGCAATCTCTTTAACAAGGACCACCTACTGTGGGGCATGGGCTCTGTTAAGCATGCCTTCAAGAATCCTTATTCTTAGCCACAGCAAGCTCAAAAACTAGATAGGGAAGCCTTAGGCAAAGCACTCTTTTAGCAACATGGTGTATTAAGTCCTAAAATTTATAAAATCCTTCCTATGCCGTATGATGCTGAACTACTTTTGAAGTCAAGAAATTTAGTGCATCAAAGAAGTATAAAAAAAGTCTTGAGGATAGTTTAACTACAATTGAAACTACCATTCGTTAGGTACCAGACTCTACTGGGCATTTTGACATATATTATTTTGTATATTTTAATTCATGCGCTTTTATTTTTTGTGATAAAAGTAGAAATTCTTCCATTTAGTGAAGATTCAAAATGGCATCCCATGCTTATTAAAATATTTTAATAACAAGAATAACAATCACCATTTCCTTCATGTCTACTATGTCTGAAGCATTTCACATTTATCACCTTAGTTAATATTCTTAATTATTTCTATTTTATAGATATGACTGAGAGTGTTATGCATAAGGCTAAGAGGTAATAGATTATATTATATAATTATATAAATTATAGAGGAGGAAATGAATCAAAAGTCAGTTAACTTCACATTCATTGCTTAACATGTGTTGATTAATTCAGTCATTCCACAAATGTTTACTGAACACCCAATATGAATCAGGAACTATTCTCTCCTTTGGAGATATTGCAGAGAACAACACAAATACAAATTTCAGCCCTCACAGGCAGACCCATATTTTAATGGACAATCAATAAAAAAATAAGTAATAAAATAATATTAAATAAATATGTTAAATGGTGGTAAATTCTACAGAAAAATACAAAGTAGGGAAGGAACAAGTAGTACTGGAATGGGAGTGTGTTGCAATTTTAAACTGATGATCAGGGAAGGTATTACTATGAGAGTACAGTTAAGAAAGTCTGGAAGAAGATGAGAAGCTGAGGCATGAAAATATCTAGGAAAAAAGCTTTTCAGGTAAAGGAAAGAATTGGAGAGGCCCAAGGTGGGGGCATGATGTGTGCATTTGAGGAACACAAAAGTCTATGGATTAGCTGGTCCTAGATTTACAGAGTTGAAATGCTAGGAGTGGAAGGGGGCTGGTGTTAAATCTTTGTAGCTTCTGTGCTGAGTATATACTAAAGGGAGGTAAGAGTAGAAGAGAGAACAAGTAGAAGGCTATTGCAGTAGTCCATGTGAGTGATGATAATTTCTTGGACCATGGTAGCAGAGGTGCAAGTTGTAAAAACTGGTTGGATTCTGAATATATTTTGAGTAGATATAATTTATAGGCTGGTTACAGATATGATGTGAGAGAGAAATTAAGAAGAACTGTAAGATTTTTGGTCAGAATGAATGGAAGCTTTGAAATCCCATTTACTGAGATGGAGAGCACTAAGGAAGAAGAGATTAAAGGTGGAAGATAGGAGGCTGTTTTTAAATGTGGTAAATTTAAGATGGAGATGCAAAAAATGTATACATCTATTTCAAGTATAATTATGAGTTTGAATAATGTCATGTATGTGAAAGTACTCTATAAATGTTGGTTAGCTCTCTTCATTCTATTCTCAGCAGGGTGATATAATTGTGACCAGATTAAAATTTAGAGACTGGCTGTCATAGAATTGGTAGGCTTTGATGTCTATGGGCAACTTATCTCATATACAGAAGAGGGGTAGCTTTTTTTTAACTTGTATTAAAAAATTAGAAGAAACAGATGTGTACTTATAGACACAGAATTTCTCATAAAGGGAAGGAAGAGTCAACAGAGGTGAAGAAGATGGCATGAAGTTGTCTTTCCAAAAGTTACTTTTAAATATCTACAGAGTTAGTAAGAACAGAAATTGAAGAATCTGAATGACTATAAGAGTAATTAACTCTGGATATGAGTTATGCTTCTCTGGGAGTCCAGATGTTAACATTAGATGCCGGGTTAAAGAGAGAATGATTTTCCTACCACAGATGCCAGTGTGATGTTGTCAACTAAACATCTTGAAAGGTCATCAGAAATGACTGTGCCTCAGACCAGCATTCTCAGAGTGCTCGCTGCCAATGGAGACTGTGGCACAGCATCTGACAAAGAAGACAGAGTAAGTGGACATCTCCTAAGCAATGTGAGGCATGCCTGATATTCCCAGAAATAACCGTGGACATTTTCATGAAGAAAATGAGTCTTAGGCTCTGAGTGAGTTACAAAGCATCTCATCTGGCCATTAATGAGGCTCATTTCCATTGTCTGGTTGGAGATGGCAAAGGTTGTTCCTGCTACATGTTGTATACTACAACCACCTTTTCATGCAGCTCTAGGGTGGTAGATGGTGACCTGCCCATCTGGAGGCATTCAGGATATTCATGAGCATGTTGAAAGTTAAATCCCAGTGCCACTTTTCTATTCTGAGCCTGTTCCTTGTACACCGTTTTAAGCCTTTCTCATGCTTTAGGGCTTTAGTTGGTTTTCCTTTACTTTTTGAGATGCCCTTACCAATGTGTTTATGCCCATGATTGACCCTAAGATGGTATGGTTTTCCTAGATCTAATTTTACTTGTTCTTTATAAAAAGGACATTTAGTGCTCTCACCAGGCCCTCCCTTACCCATAGCCGTACTCCTTGGGCCGAGTGCCTTGGACTCCTGCATTGCAGTCTACTTCAGCTGTCCCATGTCCCTTTTTTCCCCATAATGAATGGAGACATGTTGGCAGCTGACTATTGAAATAAATATTTGGTGGATTCACTCATACAACCTAGATGAGCAGAGAGTGTCAGAGGTTGCTGATGTGCTTTATTTGGAGCAAGGCCACCTTAGCCCCTACTTGGTTGCCCCAAGATCTGAGGGGTCTGTGTTTTGCTGCTCATCTGTGCCAAAAAACACCAGGCATGAGATTTTTCCCTCCTTTTATCACATCTACTTTTTCTTTAGATAGTTCCTTCTTCCTGAATTGCCTTCTCCCCATTTCTGCCTACACAATTCAGCCTCTTTGTCACTTCCTGGGTTGGATAGCATCTTTATGTAACTTCTCTTGATTTTCCATCACTGATGATAAGTTCCTTGGGTTGTCATTGCATTTTGGTGGACATATTCTGTAGTGTCTCAAATACTACTTTATGTATGTCTGTGTATGTATTCTTTCCATCTTACTTAAAGGTGAGCTTCTTCAGAAAGGCTTCAATAATAAGCTTCGTTTAGATATCCAAAGCCTAAAACTCCCTAGGATGGCTGAGAAATTTAATGAGGCCCATAGGCCAGGAGCCTGAGATATATTAGGAAACCCTTAAGCAAAATCTTCCTGTAGACAATTAACTTTTAAATTATAATTGAGATTTAAATTCATTTCAATAGCACACACTCACTTGGGGTACTAGAGCTCAGGGTTGTGAATTCTATCATAGATGACCAGGATGAAACAGGCCAGAGAAGAAAGGGCTGGTAAATATTATCTGACTGTTTGAGCTATTTTGGCTTGATTTACTTTATTATTATTTTGTTTGGAAGGGTAGGGATATTGGGAAGCTCTTTGCAAGACTGCCTTAGGCCGTGAGGGAAAGTCTCTAAGCCAATGAGTAAAGCCTTCCAATTTGTAGTAATTTATTAACAATTTGTTTTGTAATTAGCCTAATTAGCCATAGACCTTTTTTCTTTTAATTGGCTAGAGTGAGATGAGATAAATCTAAAGAAATAGAATCCAGATTTTTTTGCTAGCCACATACATAAAAATTAAAGCACTTATTTCTAAAACGAACTAAGTCAAAATGTTAGGACAAATATTTTAGTTGTCAGATTTATCAGAAAGTAGCATTTTACTGTACATGTATAGTACTAAGTATTTAAATATTTGATTCAAGTGGTCTTTCATAGTGGTCTTTCATTTGATAAAACAACATACTGATTTAATAAAATCTATAATCTTGAAAACAACTTCCTTTCATCTATAGTAAACTTAAAGATTCTTATATATAAACATATATATAAAGTTATATATAAATGAAGTTACAATATCTTCAACTGTGAAAAGCCAAGCTTCTTTAAGTATACCAACATAAACATGAATTTAGTGGCCTTTAAGTTGGAACCCAAGAGTTAGGAATCATTATGAAAAGAGCCACTCAGTTTATTCTGTTTTTTTCTGCAGTTCTCCATCCTCTATTAGTCTTCATTCTTCTGAAAGCTTTCATACTAACACTTCCACTGGCTCCCAAATCCATAAGAAACCCAAAAAACAAAAAACACCACCACCATCATCAACCAAAATGTTTGTACTCCCATAATATCCTGAAATAAAAAAAAAATAAATTAAATTAAAATAGAATATGTCTTCAGCCCTAATGATCACACAAAATATTTTACTTTTGAGTCTGGGCCAGCCTTTTCAAAATAAATGCCTAGTTTTGAATTTATTCCTCAATATACAACTGTACTTTTGCTTAATAGAAATCCATTTAAAAATATTTTTTTGAGCTGCATAAAGCAGTAAGGACAGAAAAATAATTAAACTCAGTAGTTCTGAGGTACAGATCAAGCATGGCCACCTAAAAAACACGTAACTTTGGCCAAGTCACTTAGCTTATCTGAACCTCAGTTTTCTCCTTGATAAAATGGTATTAATAATATCTGCTTCAAGTGGATATCATAAACATTAAATAAAACAATATTTGATGAGATACTCCATTGATAGTTTTGTGGTAAGTACCAGTTGTGGAGTATGACAATGTCTCACACTCTAGATTTACCAAAAAGATAATTTATAGAGTTTTTAAAGCTCAAAAAATTATATTTTGGGACAAATATGCATTCTGTGCATCACATAATTAGCAAACAATAGAAGATATATATGGTCAAATGATTTCATACTAAATAAATTACTTCGGATCCCAGATAATACTTCCATAGCGCTATTCCAAGTGACTTTTTTCTAATTCTACTTTATCAATGCTGTGTCGTTATAATCTTCCCATAATAGGTAAGCCTTTGTATGTTAAGATAGAGTGAAGAGAATTGTGGAAAGAGGGCCCACAAACTTTCCGCAACTCCTAGATCCAAATATCCTCATGCGGTATTGGGGTAAAGAGCAACAGAGCCAGAATTCCCAGGGGAAAGCCATCGCCTTTCCCATTTTGCAGCCATATGTCTGTCACAATATTGAGCTGTCACATGTTGAGATCGCCAGTGTGACATCTTCATCAGTTTCAAACTGACTCCAGCCCAAAACAGATCCGGCAATTACTGAGGCACCACCCTTGCCCTGTCCTCCATCTCTCTGGCAGCTTAAGAATACCTGTGCTCTCCACACCAGACAATCTCCAGTGTAATTTAACTTTTGTGGGCATCAGCCAGCACTTGGCACACGTAAAGACCCCAATCAGCTCCATCCCCATTTTTAACTGTGATAAGAGTCCAGAAAAGAGCATCAGATAGGCGGAGGATATTCCGGCTCATTTCAGAGAATGAAAGTCAAAAGCTGCTTCCTACTGACAGTGGAAGTGCACATCAGACATTCAGGAGATGGATTACGAAAGTCAGAAAACTCTCCCATGATTCTCTAGAGGAAGCTGAATGAGTTCCTTTCTCTCCTTTTAAAGGACTTATATTTAATTTTTTTAATATCATTATTTCATACTGAAAAAGTACTCACAGAAATGGAATTTATTTTAAAATTTTCTGTTTCAAGATATACAGAAACTACTCCCCCAGAGAAAATGAGTATATTCATGAGTGGGCTATGAAGGCATAAAGTACATTTCATATCATAAAAATGTCTGTGTCTGTTCCAAAGGGAAGCAGCTTGGAATTGTGGAAGCTATTGGGAACGTTAAGATCACTAATGTTTTAGTCATTATTGCTGGCATTCACTTTAGATTTTGAAAAGCAAGCAGCCAAAATACTGAATTTGGTTATATTTTGGTGAGAGTAATAATGTATCTGCTGGCAATTGAATCATATTAAGATGTTATTGTGTAGTAGCTCTGAAATCAGCATCCCAGCTTAACCACTTCTGAAGTGTGTAAACTCAGAGAATTCACTTTACTTTCTGAGACTCAGTATTACAAATTACCAAATGGTAGTATTGAGAGAATATACTTCACATAACATTGCTCCGGTGGTGTAAAGTAACTCAATGCTTGTTGTGTAGCAAGCTTGCAATGAGCATCAGCTAGTGGTCAAGGGGTGGTAGGGGGAAACTGACTACCAAAATAAATAAGTAAATAAACAAAAGAATAAAAAAAAGCACTAGAAAACAAATAATAACAGCAAAGGAATATATTAAAGTTCTGGACCTCCGTATTATGTCTGATCTTAGCATGATTTTATATTTTTTACCACTGTGATTCTTATATTTGTCCTGTTTTGAAAAATGTTCTTGAGATTTTCTCAAAGATGGTTTTGGCTTTGTTCATGTACAAGAATATTCATAAAAAGAATGCATCAGCAAATTCACAAAGCCTACAACTAGAAGTTAAAAAAATACAATAAAAACCTTGCTTTAAAGTGATACATAGGAGATATTGGTGATTTTAGTATAGAAAAAACATTTTAGTAAAAGCCTAATTTAGTATCTTATATATTCCCATTAAATGTATTAACTAAATTTTAAATATGCTTTCTCTCACTCTGTATGTATATTTATATGTCCATGTGGATTTTAATATAGACTCTCTCTATATAAAGATACAGACATTTGTATAAGATAGAATTAAAGGCAAATGGTGCCATAATATTAACCTCTATTATTTAAAGAGCCAGGAGCATTGGATGATTTGAGCTCACAGAGAAGAAATCAGTGAGGTCAATACGATTCCATTTGCATGTGGGTGAGAAATTTCCACTCTGTCAAGTGTCCAGGCTCAGTGTTCACAATCAAAGCTATAGTGACACAGGTGAAGGACTTAAGTAAGTGTGCCTGATATAGGCGTATCCATTCTGGTCCCTAGAAAGTGCATTTCATGAAGCTCATGTCCTTGGGTGCCCGGCATTCTTTTTATTCATTTATGAAATTTACTTCAACAGAAAAAAACAGGATTTAATTTGGGAAACAAAGGCTCAAAATTAGTTAGGGTATGGTGAAATATACCTAAATTGGAAAAAGCTACATTATATTAAAAAAATCCAGTTTTAGCAATTACGGGATATCTGGTCGGGGGCATCAGAATCTCTCTGTACAAGCATTTGGTCGGGATGCTTACAAAATAGCCCAGTAAGTCCTTTAAAACAATGTAAGTGGGAAAGGGGAATAGCTACCAACAGCCATTTCTTTTTAATAGGGTGAGTGATTGACCATCATTAACAATATTTGAATGCTGATTGCCATTATCAGAAGACTCAAGTAAGAACTTCTTTTTACACAATCTTATAAAAGTAAATTTTGTTATTTTTATCTTCTAAAGTTAAAACCAAAGAACAAAGATGGATGGTTTAATTTTAACTCACTAAGTGATGTATTGTGAATTGATCAAATGTTTAAGATTAGAGTTCAGATTTTTTGCTTATTTGTTAGTTTGTTTATATTTTTACCCCAATAGGCAAAGGTTCATTTAGGTAACAAGTAAAATCAAAATGGAATTTTATACCTACAATTAAGAAAATATAGTTTTCTACTTCATATATACACAGTAATATAGGAAAAATTGATCAAAGTATTAACTGAAGACTCAAACTTTCAAATTCCATCAGACTAGCTGGACACTGTCAAATTCATCCAAAGATATTCCAATATTTTATTATAAGTAGATTTTTTTCTTACCAAAAATCTGAAAAATAGCAATAGAAACACATTAACATTGCAGAATTCTGAAATTGTCAAGTTCACTTTCTACTGTTTTTTTTTTTTTTTTTTTTTGATGGTTGTTGTTGTTAGACCTGGAATGTGTTGCTCAGAATACATAACCTCAAAACCTGACAATTTACAAAGCAGGTTCACAAACATTGACTAGCGATGCCACTGTGAGGTAGGTAGTACCAACCCTTAATTCATATATCAGAAAAATTGAGTATAAGTGATTTTTCCCTAGATCTCAGACTCTAAAAGAAGCTGAGTTGGGTTTTAATCTCTAGTCTTTGGACTCTACATCCTATGATCTTTTCTAATACCTCACAGTGCCTTATTATATGGTTATAATATAACTGGCCCTTTATAGAAAATAACTATTTCTTATATAAGAAAATCTTGTATTTTCCAGAAATCTTTATCATTTTCAAGTGTTGTTGTGTCCTTTAACAGATTTGATACTCAAGTCAACTTGGATAAGTTTGGAACCTCTGTTTTACACGTAAGAATAGTCAAATTCAGTGCAGGATCAAGTATTAGTAGTTTCTAATAACCAACTTGGGATATCATTATAAGAATGTATGTTCCTTTGTCCAGTGCTGCTTATGTGACATGAAATAGAAACTGAAACCTTTCTCAAGGAGGAATAATAGATTATGGGGGTTAAATTCTGGAAAGAAGTTAGAATTTGGAGAAACATTTCTTCATGCTTGAGTTTCTTATCATCTAAGAGCTCAAATGGAAGAACAGAGGAAGAGAAGAAATTGTATTCTCTTGACTATGTGTTGTCTCCAGGGAAGCAATCATAGGCTGACCCTAATCAATCATATATGTCAAAAGTGTAGATTCTTCTTCAGGTGCCATCTGGAAGGAGACCTTAGTGTCACAGTATGGCTTCTTCTCCAGGAAAATGCAGCTCACAATGTATATTTTTTTCCCCGAACAGCTTAGTCAGAATTTTATCCCCTAAGTGCAAAGTCTTTTAAAAATTATATTTCATAAGAATCTGACATACTTAATGTTCACTCCATTCCAAATTCAGACACCCATTTTTATAGTGCTAGATAAATGCATACTAAAGACATCCAACTGTGGACCCCATAATTTCCAATTTTCAAAATCGTAATCTATGTTTTGACATTAGCTATTTCCTTTGCCTCATTTAATTAATGATGACTGGCTTTTATATTCTGTCTCTCTCTTTCTTTCAAGTGAAACACAGCTTGCTTTTGAAGGAAAATATTTGTGAATTATCATTCTGTTATTGTAAGAATTTTCCTTAGGATAAAATATAGCCCTAGATAAAAATGTCTACATTTGTTCAGCAATTTGCAGTCCCATCATAGTATGTGAAAAAAATACAATCAAGTTGATAGCCAAAAAAATAAATAAATAAAAAGGAAACCCTGAATTATATGGGGAATGAATGACTAAATGGTATCAAAACTAGGAGGATTAAATGAAAGCAGGGAAAGAGTAACAAAGTATTCTTGTTATATAGAAAAAGAAAAGATATCTGGCAAATTGAGGGAATGTGTCACCATCCTGATGTAGCACTTAGATGGAGAATTTGTGCTCTGGGTCAGGGAAGAAGGAATACTTACCTGAAAAGGCTTAGGTGGAAAGTGATCCCAAATTGCTGTCATTTGAACAGAATGACTTCTGGAAACAACTCAACTAGAAATAAGAGAAATAATTGATGTGTGTGGATCTGGATGGTAGATATTAGGGTCAAACAAAAGCCAAGCAAAAGTTTTAGGTCCCAGATGTTAAAGATATACAAGTCTTGGAGCTTCCTTTTTACCTTGTGTGATGCCTAGTGTAGGGCACCAAGAACAAAATAAAGAGATTGCTCAGTGCTGCACAATAGAGGAGACATTCATTCTTGCATTCATTCATTTGTCACATGGTTATTGAAACTCTACGATATGTCAAACACATTTACAGGTACTGGGAACACAGAGGTCAACAAAAGTTCTCTTCAAGCCTAACTTTGAATGGTTGGAGACTGCAATAAATAAGATAAATCAATGAAACACATAGTATTTTGACACCAATAAGTGCTTTTAAAAAGCACAAAAAGAGGGAAAAAATTGTCTTCGGATTAAAATTTTAGATAGAATGGTTAGCAGAGGTATCCCTGAGAAGATGGCATTTCGGTAAAGAGAAATATAAGGGAGAAAACCCATCAGGATATCTGGGAAATGAGCCTTCCAGCAGAGGGAACAGCGATTTTGAGAAACCAGAGGAGGATACTGTGTTTGAAGCAGAGGGAGCAAAGAAGAGTGTATTAGATGATGAGTTCAGAGATGATGTGCAGATGGCAAAGGGTAGGGTGGGGAGGTGACCATGTAGCCTCTCATGCTTCATTGGAAAGACTTATCACTTTTATTCTGAGTGAAAAATAAAGCCGTAAGAAACTTCTGAGCAGAAGACAGAAACAATGTAACTTATAATTTAAGAATATCGTGTTGGCTGCTCTTTTAAGATTATATTTGGTGAGAGGAAGAAGGTCTTCTAAGGAAGATCACTTAGGAGAATACTGAAGTAATCCACATAAAGAAGAAAATGAGTTTGGAAAAGGTTGATTATAGTAGACGTCGTGAAAGTAGCCATAGTCTGGATAATTTTCGAAGGTAGAGATGGCTGGATTTAAATCACAGGGTAGCAAGTCTTTTTTGCTCAGCTACTTTAACTTTTTGAATACAACGAATAAAGAAATTTGGAAAACATGAGAAATTTTGTAACAGTAAATTATAAGGTAGACAGTGGATCAAAATGCTATATAAAACTTTGAAAACAGGTACTATAGCAAAACTTTGCAATAGTTATTGCAACTAGAATTGGATAGAGTATAACATAGTGATTAGGAGTGTGAGCTGTATAGGTAGACATATGTTGGTTAAAATCTTAGCTATGGCAGTTATTAGCCATGTGACCTTAAGTACCTTACTTAAAATGTTCCCTTACTTTAGCTGCAAAAGAAGGTGATAATATCAATATTACAGTATTTTTCACTCATGATGTGAGTTTCTTATTGCAATGTGTGGAGGATAATGAATGGTTACTATATATTAGCTATTCATACTACTCTCTTATTATGGTAACTATTATCCATTCCTTTGAGCTTTCTCTGGCCTCAGAAACTTGTTGGGTTTGGTAGTAACATTTGACCTTAAAGGGCTTA